>VXCM01003720.1:7500-17001 GCA_014773175.1 Lucifuga dentata | reverse complement strand
ACACACACACACACACACACACACACACAGAGTCCACTTGTCTTCACTTTGGGAGCTCTAATCAAGCCACAGGAAGCCTGCGCTCCATAGGGAGTGTGTGTGTGTGTGTGTGTGTGTGTGTGTGTGTTGTAAGTGAGTTGAAGAATGTGTTTCGCTCCGAGAAACTCTGTGTGTGAATCTCTGCATGCATGTTTTCAATTACCAACAAGTATTTCTGCAGATGTGTGTGCGCGTGCGCGCGTCTGTGTGTTTATGTGTGTGTGTGTGTGTGTGTGTTTGTGTTTGTGTGTTTTGGCTTTGCATGTGGTCTTTCTTTTTTCTTTTTATGTTTTTTTTTTTTTACATTTTTCTTTTTTTTTAGATCTTTTTGTGTTTTAGGGGTTTTATTTTTTATTTGTTTTTTTTTTTATTTTTTCTCTTTGATGTTTTACTTTGAAGGTAATATTTCTTTGAATTTTTATTTCCTGTGCATTAATGCAGGAAAATACTTTTTTAATTATAAAATATGTCCCCGTCCTTCTTTATTGTCTCTGTAGTACATCATATGGAGTCTATTAGCCAACCGTGCTGCAGCAAACCGTGTGTGTGTGTGTGTGTGCGTGAGAGAGAGAGAAAGCGGAAGGAAATCCCACCCACCACCTCTGAGACAAGCCCTTTATTCTATNCGTGAGAGAGAGAGAAAGCGGAAGGAAATCCCACCCACCACCTCTGAGACAAGCCCTTTATTCTATCAACCTGCAATTGCACTAATGTGAACCAGATGCACGCACACACACACACACACGGGCTACTTCTCCCCTGCATGTGGTTTGAATTAGGAACATAATTAACCTTCAGAGGATTCAGGCTGTGGCTATAAAATCCATCACAAAATCAGACCGTTTCATCTGGATGCGGTGCGTTTGATTCGTCATCCCGCGCCGCCCCGCATCCATACGACACGCTTAGAGCTCCACCCCGCATCCCTACGACACGCTCAGAGCTCCGCCCCGCATCCGTACGACACGCTCAGAGCTCCGCAGCATCAGGGATAAAATAAAACATGAAGATAAAACCAACCAAACCCGTCTGCAAGTGTTTGTTATTAGATAGATAGATAGATAGATAGATAGATAGATAGATAGATAGATAGATAGATAGATAGGTAGATGTTGGATAAAGGGAGAGACAAAAATAGATGAAGAAAAATGGAGAAAGTGAAACAGACAAGGAAAAAATTGAACAGGCACAGGTGCAGTTGTACGTGTGTGTGTGTGTGTGTGTGTGTGTGTGTTGAGAGGTTTCATGACTGCTGCTTCAAGTGTTCACATTCCACACATCTGCTTTGGATGAAGCATGTTAAACTCTGTGTGTGTGTATATGTGTATGTGTGTGTATATGTGTTTTGTGTGTATGTAGATGTGTATATTTGTGTGTGTGTGTATGTGTGTGTGTATATGTGTGATGTGTGTATGTATGTGTGTGTATGTGTATATATGTGTGTGTATATGTGTGTATATGTTTGTGTGTATATGTTTCCTGTATATGTGTGTATATGTGTGGTGTGTGTATGTAGATGTGTATATTTGTGTGTATATGTATGTATGTTTTTGTATACTGTATGTGTGATGTGTGTGTATGTATGTGTGTGTATGTGTGTGTGTATATATTTATGTCTGTAAATGTGTGTATGTGTGCATGTGTATATATATGTATATGTGTGTGTGTGTGTATATATTTGGGGGTGTGTGTGTATGTATATGTATGTATATGTGTGTGTGTATGTGTGTATGTGTGTGTATATATTTATGTCTAGATGTGTGTATGTGTGTGTATGTGTATATATATGTATGTATATGTATGTGTGTGTGTATATATATTTGGGGGTGTGCATCTGTATGTATATGTGTGTATATGAGTGTGTATATGTGTGTATATGTCTATGTATCTGTGTGTGTGTGTGTGTGTGTGTGTGTGTATGTATGTGTGTGTATATATTTATGTCTGTAGATGCGTGTATATGTGTATGTGAATATATATATATATGTATATGTGTGTATATATGTATGTGTGTGTATATATTTATGTCTGTAGATGCGTGTATATGTGTATGTGTATGTGAATATATATATATATGTATATGTGTGTATATATGTATGTGTGTGTATATATTTATGTCTGTAGATGTGTGTATGTGTGCATGTGTATAGATATATATGTATATGTGTGTGTGTATATATATTTGGGGGTGTGTGTGTATGTATATGTGTGTGTGTGTGTGTATGAGTGTGTATATGTGTGTATATGTCTATGTATGTGTGTGTGTGTGTGTATGTATGTGTGTGTATGTATGTGTGTATATATTTATGTCTGTAGATGCGTGTATATGTGTATGTGAATATATATATATATGTATGTGTGTATATATGTATGTGTATATATATTTATGTCTGTAGATGCGTGTATGTGAATATATATATATATGTATATGTGTGTATATATGTATGTGTGTGTATATACTTATGTCTGTAGATGTGTCTGTGTGTGTATATATATATGTGTGTGTGTGTGTGTGTGTTTATGTGTATGTGTGTGTGTGTAGATGCTGCACTTCTACCTGTGTTTTCTGGACATTTTTATCAATGCCAGAATTCTGATTGACATGAAAACGTTTGTCGTATGTGGACCAATCAGATCGATGTCATGTGATGATGTCATCAGGCGCAGACTGATGCGTTTCGAGAGTTTGGATTCTGAGCGCGCTCAGTGCGGCGCGTCCTCGCTCTGTTTCCTCCAGCTGTCTGTCATGGGGGGGGNGCTAAAAGGATGAGAGGATGAGGGAGAGAAAGGATAGAAGAAAGAAGAACAGGAGGTGCAGTAAAAGGAGGAGAAGGAAGAGGAGAAGAGGGGAGGATTGAGCATAAAAGTGAACAATAAAGTAAAAAAAATTTAAAAAAGTAAAAGGAGGATAAATAGATGGAGAGCAGGAGAAGAAGAGGAGCGGAGGATAAAAGTAGAAAAGAGGATTATAGGAGGAGAAAACAGGAGCAGGAGTGGATGGAGAAAAAGTGATGGAGGAGGCTGAGGAGAAGAGGAGGAAAAGATGGAATTAGAGGAGGTGGGTGATAAGAAGGAAGGACTAGAAAGAAAAGAAAAAGGGAAAAAGAGGAGGAAGAAATGGAGAGAAGGAGATTGAGGAGAAGAAGGAGGTGCAGCAGATGTTCTCCATATTTGGAGACAATAAAAGGAGCATCAGACAAGGATTCTTCTTCTTCTTTTCTTCTCTCCGGTTTCTCTTTTCATCCTTCTCCAACTTTTACCACTTCATTTCTTGCCGTTTGTTTTCCTTCTTTCTTCTTTCTTTCTGTTTTTCTTTGTTTCTATCTTTTATTCTTTCCTTTTTCTTTTTGATGAAAAGTGCAGGTGTGTTTTAAATTTCATTTATTCTTTTTTATTTTCTTTATTTTTATTCTCTTTTTTCTTTTATTCTTTTGTTTCATCAGCAGATCAAATATGAAATTATTGATCAATTAATAATCGATTGGTTTTAGCATGTTTTTATTGTGTTTCTGTTGTGTTTCACACTAACGACACGTCAAGAACTTTCTGTGGCTCAATGTAAACGCACAAACCGTGGGAACGCTCTCTCTCTCTGTGTGTGTGTGTGTACATTAGGAAGTGAAGTTGTTATTGAGTCTACAGACTGGAACTCTTTGCACCTGTTCCTGTCTCTCTGTTAACACACACACACACACACACACACAAATAACAGCATGTCTCGCTTTCATCACGTCTCACCACATACGGCGGGAAAATATGTCTGCATGACATGAGATGTTAAAATGACGCATTATTTCAGTGGGAAAAACTTGTGTGTGTGTGTGTTAGTGTGTGTCTCTGCGTTTGTGTGTTACTCTGTGTGTGTGTGTGTTTTAGGATTTTGGGTGAATAAATGTGTTTTTATGATCAGAATCTGTCAGAAGGAAAAAGCAGGAGGAAGTTTGAGGATTTCAGTGCAACGCTAATGACATCTACAGACACGGTGTGTGTGCGTGCGTTGGTTGCCTGCGCGCGTGTGTGTGTATGTGTGTGTGTGTGTGTGTGTGTGTGTGTGTCCTGAGCACATCTCTCTGGAGAGATTTTGAGTTAACGCCTGTAAGGTGCTCTGTGGGACGGTAACGACCTTTCCCAGCTGATTAGCCAGAGCTAGCGCTTTATGCTGCGTGTTTGCGTGTGCGTGTGTGTGTTTGTGTTTCCTGACTTCAGTCTTTTATTCCCACAGTCTTCCCGTGTTGCAGACGTCCTGTTAGCTGTGTTTTTTCTCTTTCCGCTGTACAACGTCGAGACATGAAGTAAACAAGCCGTTTATCCGACACGAGCTCGGCGTCCCTGAACATAGCATTTAATTACTGACATTAATTAAACATTTTAACATGTCAATAACACAGGAGACATCCAACACTTTAGATATTCCAACAACCAGATTTCCATGAAGTTGATTTTTAGTTTTTAATGGACTTCAGAGACCACTTTGATTTTGGTGACCTCTGACCTTTAGCACCACCACACACTTCCTGTCACATGTTAACCTTCTCAGAACTTTTCCTGGAGTCACAAAATGAAAGCCTAACAGAATTCCTGCAGGAAGCTTCTAGAATTCCTCTTCGGCTGCGTTCAGAATCTTTAACGTTCCTGAAAACTTTGTTCCGATTATTTCAGACAAATCCTGTTTTTCCGCTCCGACGCGTTCAGGCTCCCGAAAAAAAAGCAGGAATTTTTCTGTTTCCTGTCATGTTTTCTGTTTTTAATATTTCAGAGTTTTTTGCGTTTAATAAAGCCTTTGGGTTTTTCCTTTGCTCTTCATCATCATCATCATCAGGATTTTACCACATCTGTGTTTCATCCTGACAAGAGAGAGAGAGAGAGAGAGAGAGATAAAGGATGAGAGGTTTCAACAGCTGTTTCAGGGTTTGCGTCATGCAGCGCTAGGCTAGCGTCATGGCTGACTATCATGACTATCATGGCTATCTGACTATCATGGCTGACGTCATGGCACGCTATTCACACACACACACACTGGTACCCCATGTAAAGTGTAAGAGGCTGTGTTACCGAGGAAACGTCACCTGTTGAGAGTGCTGACAGGCCGAGTGCTCGCCATCCCGCTCGCCGTCCTGCTGCTCCTCCCACAGGAAACGTCACACTTTACTTCCTGTCACAGCGTGGGTTTAATGCGAGTTCACTTCAGCTCCAGGAAAAATGGCGTTGTCACGGTTACAGCAGTGGACAGAGGACAGATGTACAGATAGATGGAGGGATGTTACCATGGCGAAGTTCCAGGTGTTTGTATGTGACGATCTCACAGGAAATAAACTTTGTCATTTCATTTCTCCAAAAATATTCAAAGTTTTCAGCTTCTGTTGGAGAGTTTTAGGAGAATTACATTATTTTTAGTTTTTTTGAGCTGTGGAGGAGGGACTTATACCGACGAGGAAAGAACTTTCAGGAAGCTGCTTTAAAGGACTTTAAAGGAGCATACCAGTGGTTTTGTATGTTGGAGCCCAAAAAAATACAATTCACACACACCTGAAAATTCAGCATTTCTTCTTTTCGCCTTAAAGTTTCACGTCTCTGCATGTTGATTTTTATGTCGTACTGTAATGAACTGAAACCAATAGCAGTCTGGAAGGTAGGAAAAACAATTCTAATATGCACTGCTCCAGCAGCATGTTTTTTTTATTATTATATTGTTATTGGGCTCAAACATGAAAAATTACCGGTATGCTCCTTTAACAACATTTTCATGACGCAGAATGCACTCATTTGATTAAGTTGTGTATTGTGTGTGTGTGTGTGTGTTGCAGGTGTATGCGCCGTCTGCCAGCACAGCTGATTATAACAGAGACTCACCTGGTTATCCTTCATCTAAACCCCCCAGTGCTGGATTCCCAAGCTCCTTCTTCATGCCAGGTACACACACACACACCTTTATGTCTTCTGAAAGATACAAGTCCAAACATAAAATATCCCAACATCTCTCTCTCTCTCTCTCTCTCTCTCTCTCTCTCTCTCTCTCTCTCTCTCAGATGGCCATCACAGCGGTGACCCATGGAGCAGCAGTAGTAGCAGTATGAGTCAGCAGGGTTACCATGGCAGCATGTTAGGGGGTGGGAACTCATCGCATGGCCCCGCCCAGAGCTCCTCCTACTGCGGGATCCACCCCCACGACAGATTGGTGAACAGAAACCAGAAAATTACCATAAATTAACATAGCAGCCATTATAATTCAATGTGTAATATCAAGTCAACTTAAGCCACGCCCACTGCTCTTCAACCAGACAGCTGATTGGCTTACAGCTATGATTGTTATTTTGTCATAGATTAAAGCTCTTTCTTATAAAAATGATTTTCTCCTGGTTTGTTCATATTTTATTTTTTTTTATAAAAACACACTCATTAAATCATGTTTTGCGTGACTGACGTGTTTTTGGCGTGACGTAACGGTCACATCTCGTGTCCTCGTGCAGAGTTATCCATCACACTCGTCTGCTGACATCAGCTCCAGCCTTCCACCAATGTCCAGCTTCCACCGAGGGGGAGGGGGAGGGGCTGGGGGCGGNCAGCTCCAGCCTTCCACCAATGTCCAGCTTCCACCGAGGGGGAGGGGGAGGGGCTGGGGGCGGAGCCAATCACTACAGCACTGCCTCTTGCACTGCCCCCCCCACCAACGGCACAGACAGTGTCATGGGTAAGACAGGTGTGTGTGTGTGTGTGTGTGTGTGTGTGTGTGTGTGTGTGTGTGTGTGTGAAAACGAACAGTGTGGCTGTACATAAAATTCACTTTTATGATGATGCTTTTGAGCAATGGTCTCCTCTTCCTCCTCCTGAAATGAGTCATGTGACATCTTCTTGGTCACATGACTGATGCCGTTAACGACCAATCAGGCACTTTCAGTTTCAGGAATGTTGTAGAAAGGAGTGTCAGGATGTAGTTTAATACTTTCCATCAGCCTGTGGGTATTAAAGTCCGTACCCAGCAGGGGGCGCTGTCAGTTCTGTTTGTTAGACTTAAACATGCAAAATCACCGGTATGGTCCTTTAAATGCAGCATAAAAGACAAATTAAAACTGCAAAATGACTCCAGAGGTTAAACTTCATTGTAGCACAGAAACCTCAGATGGGTGTCAACACGGGTCCCTCCGCCTCACGGGACCAGGTCCCACATCATNCCCCCACCCCCACTGATGACATCACCAACTGTAACTTTTCCTGCTGTGACCAAATCACTTAGAAATGTAACTTCAGTGTCAGAGAAAAGAAATGCAGCTGAGAACTGAAAACACACACAAGCACACACACACACATGCATACACACATGCACACGCACACTGCGTGCCTTATGGACCCCTTGCTTAGAGTCCTGCAGAACAAATAGCAGAGCAACGAGAAACAGATTGAACGTTTGTTTTCTTGGACAGAAATCTCTGACATTCCACAGAGATATTACACACACACACACACACACACACACACACACACAGGCAGATGAGTGTAAACACAACAGGAAGCCCATATAAAACTCGACTGTTGTTTAAATAGAAACACATGACACACGTGTGCAGACAAACGTGTTTAAACCGACTCGCGGCCTTTTTCAACTTTCTAGTAGTAAACAAAAGACTAGAGGGAGAGAAAGAAAGGAAAGGAGGAGAGAAAAAGGAAAAGAGGAGAGAAAAAGGAAAAGAGGAGAGAAAGAGAGGAAAAGAGAGATGGAGGCAAAGTTCAGAGGGAAATAAAGGTTTCGTTTGTGCATACATGACATAATCTCTCAAAGCGTCTCATCATGGAATTATCCTGCGTTCCTTCTACCTCAGAACCGTAATTCCGTAATTTGGAGTTCCATCGTTTCGGACCGCCGAGTGTTGGAGCGAAACGAACAGAGCTCAGCCTCCTTCATTTGCTGTTTCTGTCAGACTTTAGTGTGTTTAGCATGGTTAGCGTGTTGAGCATGTTTTGCATGGTTAGCGTGTTTAGAGTGTAGAACATTTAGAGTGTTTAGCGTGTTGAACGTGTTGGGCATGTTTAGCATTCTGAGCGTGTTTAGTGTGTTGGGCTTGTTGAGCATGTTGAGCGTGTTTAGAGTGTTTGTAGCATGTTGAACATGTTGAGCATGTTTAGCATGGTGAGCATTTTAGCGTGTTTAGTATGTTCAGCGTGCTTCATGTCTGCAGACTTCAGTAATGTTCACGTCTGTTCTCAGGTTTACGACTTTTTGTCTTCTCATCGTCAAACTTTACATCTGGTTATGAAAACACAACAAAAAGAAAGAAAGAAAGAAAGAAAGAAAGAAAGCAGGCAGATGGGTCGTTTCATCTTTTAGATGCTTCTTTTATTGAAAAAGATTTTCTCCTGCATGTGTTCTAAATTACACATTAACCCCAAAACATGTGCTGCTCTCTCTCTCTCTCTCTCTCTCTCTCTCTCTCTCTCTCTCTCTCAGCTCAAAGAACTTCTGTCCTGCCATCTGAGTAATGGATATTTGCCATGACAGGATATGTTTTTATTGTCCTGTGCGTGTGTGCGTGTATGCGTGTGCATGTGTAGGCAGTCACTTCCTCTCTCTCCTCAGCGTGTGTGTAGATGTGTGTAGATGTGTGTTTGAGCTCCAGCTATTTGTTCTGAACAAATTTTTGATTCGTATCAAACTGAATCTTGTGTTGTTTTTGTTTTATAATTTGATGTTTCATTGAATTTTGAAAAAACCCTTTACTGGACAAGATGACAAGTTTTGGAAAAATTCCTAATAATTCTAAATAGGAAAAAAAAAATTCTTAAACTTTAGTCCAAGTTGTACATCAGAGCAGCTAAAGTTTAATAAAACACCCAAATAAATCAACACAGAATCATATAAAGACAAAAACCATTTTTTGAATGATCATTAAAGGAGCATTCTGGTGATTCAGCACATTTGAGCCTAATAAATACAGCCTGCATCACGTTCTGTTAGACAACCTTTTTCTAAAACATAAAACTGTATTCTAGTTTTCCTGTTACTTTTTTAAAAATCCGCTAATCTTTCAACATCAAATGTTCAGGTGATGAACACACCTTAAAATTCTGTTATACCTGCTGACACGAATGGACAGCCATTTTTAATTGACTTTTTAATTGGTTATTTTTAACAGGTCTGCAGACAGAACGTAGATGGTGCTCAGAGGTGTTCCACCTTGCCTGGTCTGATAGTTTATTGAATTATAAACGTTCTCTTTCCTCTGCTAGAACATCTTTACTCCAAACTCATTAATACCAACAACAACAACCCAAAGCTTCTATTTGACAGCGGCTCGAGTCTCAAACAAACCTCTCGTTGCCACAAGCTTCATTTTCACCAAATGATTTCATAGAGTTCTTCACAAATAAGGTGGTGGAAATGAAGGTGGAAATTGAAAATTCTTCTTCTGTGGTGGTGACAGCCACATGGTTGTACCTCCGTGTACCCTCAGTTTGATAGAATCTCCTTAG
>VXCM01003720.1:0-5000 GCA_014773175.1 Lucifuga dentata | reverse complement strand
CGAAGTCAAGGTAATGAGATCAGAGTTAGAAGAAAGAGAGAGAGAGAGAGAGAGAGAGATCAGTGGTCAGAGCGGAGAGGAGGAGAGAGAGAGAGAGGATGGAAAGGAAATCAAAGCAAAGGAAGAAGGCAGAGATACGGAGGAAGGAGGACAGAAAAGGAGTTACAATAAAGGAAATAAGGAGAGGAGGAGAGAGGAGTCGAAAGGAAAGGAAAGAGGAAGAGATATTGAAGAATGAACAGGGAAATGAGTTACAATGGAGGATATAAGGAGAGAGAGAGAGAGGCTCTGTTGGTGGTCTCTGTACTTTCTTCTTCTTCTGGTCCCTCCCCCTCACCATAATTGGTCGAAATTTCATGTTGCATCCAGTGGGCGGAGCTCCACTTTTTGTTTTGTTTCATTTACTGTTTCCTCTGCTGCTAAAGAAACACGTTGCTATGACGTTAGCATCATTAGCTAAACATGAGTTCATTAGAGAACAATGCTAGCTAGCATCGTTCATCATTAGCTAAACATGAATTTATGAGAGAACAACACTTGCATCGTTAGCTAAACACGAGTGCATTAGAGGACAACGCTAGCATCATTAGCTAAACACGAGTGCATTAGAGGACAACGCTAGCATCGTTAGCTAAAGATGAGCACATTAGAGGACAGAGTTGCTGAGCTTATCTTTGATTTTCCGCACGTTTTTAAATGGATGCCTACGAGATTTTAGGACTCTGAAATTAGCTCTGAATCTCCAGGAGGTCAAAGGTCAACAATCCAGTGTAGACCATTCTGTGCCCCCTGCTGGCACGGAGAGGCAGATAGAAGGTTCTGAGCCCGTTCTTTTGTGATATTGTCTTAAAGGAGCATACTGGTGGTATTTAAGCGAGAAATTAAAACGAGGCTACCCTCTACATTCACACGTACACATTAGCAGGTGAAACGGTGAGTTTTAAGGTGAGTGTATCACCTGATTTTGAAAGATTAGGAGATATGGTAAAAAATAATTTTCAAAAAAAGTAAAATACTGTTTTATGTTTTGTAAAATGGTCGGCAGTAATGTGTATGTGGGTTGTATTTATTGGGCTCAAACATGCAAAAATCACCGGAATGCTCCTTTAAGATTGGAAAACCTGTTGTCTGTTGGCGTAACCTCACATGAACTCAGACGCAGTGTGAAATTAACGTTGTTTTTTAATAACCTCTGTGGAAACATGAATATGAAACATGATTCAGAACAGAAGCGAAGACGTTTTGCCGCCGCTGAAACGGCGGCGTGAGAATCTGATCAGGACGTAAACGCAGCAGCTGCTGTCTGAACGCCACCTGCTGCTCAGATCCTCCAACCCGGCCACGCCCTTTATGCTAACCGAGCTCCTCAGACACAAAAGGCTCATATTAGCATCTCTGCTGAGACGAGTCGGTTAGGTTTTCTTCTTTTGTTTTCCGTTATTACGAGTCCACTCGTGGAGACGGCGAGAGACGACGAGAGACACTTTGTCTCAGCTGGCGTTGTGTGTTTTCTCTCTTTATCATGTCAAAGAAAGAAAAGCTCGCCGCTGTTTTCTTGTTCACAGATGAAAGACGTGCTAAAGAACTTTTACTTAAAGGAGCATACCAGTGTTTTTTATTTTTGAGCCTAAAAACAATAATAAATACAACCTATAAACAACTTACGTTACTGTCAACCACTTTCCAAGCAGTAAACATTAGAACTGTTTTTCCTACCTTCCTGACAATCACTGGTTTCAGTTCATTCCAGTACGACATAAAAATTGACGTGTAGAGATGTGAAACGTGCTGAGATAAATAATCATCACGGAGAACAAAGTACAGGTATTTATTTGTTGAAGTTGCTTAATTTAAGAAATCCAACATGGAGAGAACAGAAGAAAACGTATTTCTCCGCCAGGGAAAATAGTCCCAGAAGAAGAAGCCATCTGCAGTTGTGCATACGTGTTATCAGGTGAAACGTGTAATTTGAAGGTGTTTGTATCACCTGAACGTTTGATTTAGAAGGAAAATTAGCAAAATAACAGGAAAACTAAAATTCCTTTTAAGTTTTGGAACATGGCTGACAGCAACATAATCATGTTTACAGGGCTCGAACACGTAAAACTAGCAGTATGCTCCTTTAAGTAGATTGGTTATGCATGTGCACGTGATGCTGCCACATGTATTGTTTGTTTGACGTGTTGTTTGTGCACATCCTCACAAAATAAAGCTACATGTTCGCAAGATGCAATACCTACAAACATCGTGGAATCAGTAAAGTCGACTTTTGTCAAGCGATGATTCGCAGTAACGCGAAACACGGCGAGATTCGTTTCGTGGCCTCTAGGTGTCGCTATTGCTTGTTTTGTTTGTTTTTGTAACATGAGTTAAATGCAGATTACTCGCCATCTTTGTTTGCTTGAGTAAACAGGAAGTAGTTTGTAAGGATTACCTGTGTTTCAGGTGTCACAGCGCCGCCTAGCGGATCTGGGACGTAATCCTCCGACTGACGTTACTACGTAAGATAAATTAGCAGCTAGCCGCAAATGAAGCTAAAATCGCAATAAAAATGTATTCAGATATGAAAAGTCGTCATTGTGAAGGATTCTTCCTTTGAGGCTTTAAATTATTTACGTTCATCTGTTCTTTCTATTAATAATGAAAAGCTGCATGATGGTTGATTGATAAGTTCTGAGCCTGACTGAATAAGGAAAACAAGGAAAGAAGGTGATAGGAAAAGGACCTAAGGGAGGGAGGGAGGGAGGAAGGAAGAAAGAGACTTAACCACTCCTTGTCCTCTGTGTCCTACTGATGTCTCCTTGTTTCCTCTGTCCTAGCTGCCAGTTCAGCCGTGTGGTCGAGAAATGGCGGACAGGGAGCGTCATCGCCAAACTACGAGGCTCCGCTGCACTCTCTGGTACACACACACACACACACACACACACACACACACACACGTTTGTCTTAACGTGTTACAAGCTGTTGTGTAGATTGGTAAAAAACTTCTCCAGACCAGTGACCAGGCTTCCCAAACAGGAAGTTGACCCAAAGAACGTAGCTCCTCCCTCCACCGAGGCTGCAGCATCCTTCATTTCTCATTTTTATGTTTGGATTTGTTCATCTGCCTCCTAATTGTGACAGAGGAGCACTCTGATTGGCTGATGGCGTCCATGATTTTTGGAAAATTCCCAAATCCTGCCTGGGAATATCAGAATTTTGTAGAGAGATGAATTGTACAAAAACGTTCTGGACATTTCCATTAATCATGTTTTTTTTTCTTTCTCATTAATCATGTGTTCTTTTTTTTGTATAGTTTTTTTTCTCGTTAATCATGTTTTTTTGGGGTTTTTTTCTCAATCTTGTTTTTTTTTTTTTTTNTTTTTTTTTTTTTTTTGTTTTTTTTTCTCATTAATCATGTTTTTTTTTGTTTTTTTCTCGTTAATCGTGTTTTTTTGTTGTTTTTCTCATTAATCGTGTTTTTTTTTGTTTTTTTCTCAATCGTGTTTTTTTGTTGTTTTTCTCATTAATCGTGTTTTTTTTGTTTTTTTCTCGTTAATCGTGTTTTTTTGTTGTTTTTCTCATTAATCATGTGTTTTTTTTGTTTTTTTCTCATTAATCGTGTTTTTTTTGTTTTTTTCTCGTTAATCATGTTTTTTTTGTTTTTTTCTCATTAATAATGTGTTTGTTTTTGTTTTTTTTCTCATTAATTGTGTTTTTTTTGTTTTTTTCTCTCTAATCATTTTTTTTTGTTTTTTTTCTCATTAATCGTGTTTTTTTGTTTATTTTACTCATTAATCATGTTTTTTTGTTTTTTTCTCATTAATCATGTTTTTTTTGTTTTTTTCTCATTAATCATGTGTTTTTTTTGTTTTTTTCTCATTAATCGTGTTTTTTTTGTTTTTTTCTCGTTAATCATGTTTTTTTTGTTTTTTTCTCATTAATAATGTGTTTGTTTTTGTTTTTTTTCTCATTAATTGTGTTTTTTTTGTTTTTTTCTCTCTAATCATTTTTTTTTGTTTTTTTTCTCATTAATCGTGTTTTTTTGTTTATTTTACTCATTAATCATGTTTTTTTGTTTTTTTCTCATTAATCATGTTTTTTTTGTTTTTTTCTCATTAATCATGTGTTTTTTTGTTTATTTTACTCATTAATCATGTTTTTTTGTTTTTTTTCTCATTAATCATGTTTTTTTCTCATTAATCATTTTTTTTTTGTTTTTTTCTCATTAATCATGTGTTTTTTTGTTTATTTTACTCAATCATGTTTTTTTTTTTTTTNGTTTTTTTTTTTTTTCTCTCATTAATCATGTGTTTTTTTGTTTTGTTTTTTCTTATTAATCATGTTTTTTGTTTTTTTGTTTTTTCTCATTAATCATTTGTTTTTGTTTTGTTTTTTTTCAATCATTTTTTTTGTTTTTTTTTCTCATTAATCATGTGTTTTTTTTTGTTTATTTTACTCATTAATCATGTTTTTTGGGGGTTTTTTTTCTCACTCATGTTTTTTTGTTTATTTTACTCATTAATCATGTTTTTGTTTTGTTTTTTTTCTCAATCATGTTTTTTTTGTTTTTTTTTCTCATTAATCGTGTTTTTTTGGGTTTTTTTCTCATTAATCATGTGTTTTTTTTGTTTATTTTACTCATTAATCGTGTTTTTCTTTTTTTTCTCATTAATCATGTGGGTTTTTTTGTTTATTTTACTCAGTAATCATGTTTTGTTTTGTTTTTTTCTCATTAATCATGTTTTTTTTGTTTTTTTTCCTCATTAATCGTGTTTTTTTTGTTTATTTTACTCATTAATCATGTTTTTTTTTGTTTATTTTACTCATTAATCATGTTTTTTTGTTTTTTTCTCATTAATCGTGTTTTTTTTGTTTATTTTACTCAATCATGTTTTTTTGTTTTTTTCTCATTAATCATGTGTTTTTTTTGTTTATTTTACTCATTAATCATATTTTTTTTTGTTTTTTTCTCATTAATCATGTTTTTTTTGTTTTTTTTCTCATTAATCGTGTTTTTT
>VXCM01003719.1:0-51433 GCA_014773175.1 Lucifuga dentata | reverse complement strand
GGAGGCAGATGATTCGCTGTGGTGACCCCTGAAGGGAAAGCCGAAAGGGAAAGAAGAAGAAGAAGATCAGTATGCTTTTCTGTGGGCCCTCATTCTTATTTTACAGACTCAGCCTCACACAAAGCCCTGTTCTGTGGCTAAAACTCTACCTGATTGAATGGAAATTTTGATCCTTGGGTCTCACTTAAATTTTCTAGGAAGACACACATCTCTTAAATCCCCCCTTTCCATTCCAAATGTGAGGCTGAGTAACCCATCTGCCCATGCTGCGCTGCTCCCAGTCTCTGCATGGGCAACCAGCTGCTCACAGCCTTTGTCCTGAGCTTATTCCCAGCCCAGCCCTTTGTCATTACTACGTTGTGGTTGGGGGAAGGTAAAAATGTGATGTNCCCCCCCCCAATAAGCCATAAGCCATAAGCCATATGAAATGGTGCACCACCTTTGTTTTATTGATGCAGTAAGAATGGAAGAATGTTTAGGTTGAATTTCTCTGAAACCTTACAAAGATGTTTTATTTACATCCTTGTATTCCCTGAGATTTATTCTTTGTTGTACTGTTTATGCAACTGGAAATTGCAAGCATCTCTGGGGGGAGAGTAGTGATTGATGTCATGAATCTGTAATCTTTGATACGAGTAGTCAACCAGGGTGTCTGTGTAACTGAGAAGGGTGAGGTTATAGTGTGGCAGGCCAGCGTGACTCAGCACAGCCATGAGTATTGCTGCTTCCTCCTGTCAGAACATAGGGATTTGTAGAGAGGTCATCAGATGTCCAGATGAACACATCATTCCCTTTTCCTTATGCTTTCAGTCTCCCTCATTCTCTTCTCTAGGCTGGATGCCTGCTAATTTATTCCCTGATTTCCATATGAAGGAAGCTGTGGGAGTGAATGCAGCAAGTGTGCAGTGAAACACTCCTGATAATTCTACTCTCTGTCTGGCACAGCAGAGAAGAGCTGTTGTGTGATTCATATATCTAAACTGTAAATCTTATGTAATAAATCTAAGCATGACCTTGTAATAATCCTGTTGGTATCTGTCTCCTTTGTCCATGAGTTTATTTATTTTCCATGCAGACTGCATGTATTTGTCACTTTCTGCAATATTTAAATTAGCATCTGTAGCTTCCACTAAATACTCATTTGTTTTTGAGATTAATTTAAACAAAGCCATAACACCAAATACGGTCATTGCCTAATGTTGCCCGATGTACAAGACATGTTCCATGTCTTGAAACAGAAGATATAGAAAGGTCAATCAGATTTGGATAGTGTTTGATTTGGATTCTGTCCCTCAGTTATCCATTTATCCAGTGTTCAGCCTTTGCTGTAAGTAATCCCTGAGTGTGACAGTCACACATAATCTCTCATATACACTAGTTTGCTAACAGCAAAGCGGTGCTCTCTCTCTCTCTCTCTCTCTCTCTCTCTCTCTCTCTCTCTCTCTCTCTCTCTACTTATAAAGAAAACACTGGACATGCTTGGTATAAAGGGTCTTTCCCCATACTTTGGTCAAATTGTACTCCGAGACCTCTTTACTGCTTAGTTGCCTCTGCCTTTGCCACTTCTGCCGCTCAGTCTGCTGACTGCAGATTTTACCTTATATGGTCATTCAATGCTCTCTGCCTGACAGCGTTCCAAGACCATTTCCTGCCTGCCCTGCCATTGGCTGCTTCATGCAGTGCCGGTACACATGCGAAATCTGGGATAGGCTGAAATAGGAAGAGCTGCCAAGATGAGAGAACTGGTTTTGAGTAAATGTCGTCTCTGTGTCACAGGCGTTATGTTGTTAAGTGCAGTGTAGAATAGTTATTTGTACATGTGATTATTATGTGATTGCTAAATAATTATGGTAATCTTACATGTTTTTTTTTTTGTTTTTTTTTACTGTACAACTGTGAATATATCATCTGTTGTTAACCTTACNGTTTTTTTTTTTGTTTTTTTTTACTGTACAACTGTGAATATATCATCTGTTGTTAACCTTACTTAAGAACAGTTTGGTCACATCAGCTGTAATTAGTTTGTTAAATAAAGCAGAGTCTGCCTGCAAACCTGAGCCACCATAGAATAAATTGTTCTGTCGACACCTACATGTTCAAAATTGCCCTCTAAACATTATTGACTGATTGATTGATTACACTACCGACAAGGTAGGACAACATTGAGACAGCAGACATATAGCATCCTTCACAGTAAATGTCTATTCAGGGCTAGGTTATCAAGGAAATGACATACAGGAGAACTTAATTAGATTTTTATTGATCATCTTCTAATAAAGAACAAGTGTACTTGCATGGATCTAGCTGGAGACACAGCGGGAACACTTCCTGTGTCATCAACTGTGAATTCCCACCAGCCAACTAATATTACACTACAAGTAAAATTGTCCTAGATTCTGTTAGCAAATAATGATATTTTTGCACAGCAGGGCATTTGGCTGTTGAACAGGAAATTATTTTTTACAGTTTAAGCTGCTCTGAACTTTAAACGAGCGTCCAATGTCAGACATTTTCAGAGTTAGTGGACTTGTCTCAGGTGTGGTCTGGACTTGCTTGCAATGCAGAAACACTGAGAGTCAATTACGCCATTAAATTCTACAGTGATACGACAGTTCCATTAGCTGTGTACCAGGAAGATGCACTCTATTTTAGTTATCCTGTGGCTTCCCAGCATAGGTACCTATAGTATATTTCTGTAGCTGTACACTACAGACTGATTGCTGCACTGTGTTGCTCCTCCTGTCATTCAGAAGTTGTAAATCACAACCTGAAGTTCCGGGTTTGTCGGGACTACTGTTCCTGCTGCCTCAGCTGTTTGTCATGTCCATGCAGATGAAGTGACTTGTAAAAGTGGAAATTTCCATGGATTCTAAGCAGCACTGGCTAGCATGCACGGAAGACCTTTTAGTGTGTGCATGCGTGAATCACATGTTGAGCTGCAAGCAAGGGAAGTTTGCAGGCCTCTTGTGTGAAAGAAAAGAGCACCCACTCTTGGCTTGAGGGAATGTTGTTCCTGTTTATCAATCTTTTCTTTTGTGTTTTAGTGTTGTGCTTTATATCTTGAACTGTGTGATTCACTCTTATGTTGTGTCACTTGTTGCTATGCAACTGGTTGTTGTTTTCTTGGCGTAAGACATTCCTCTCGAGGGATATAAATGTCTGGAGTGTAGTTATAGACATGTTAGGTATTTGACTGCCATGAGTGGAGCCCCTTGCTGTGTGTGTGTGCATTTTATACTGGAGCTGTTAATTTTCCATGGTCTGGTCAAAATGATACTCATTCCTACTGTCTCTAATCTTGCTCAGCACACTTCCTCTGGATAGGTTGCCTGGGAGATGATTACAGTAGACTCATTTTGGACTCTTTGTTAGGCAATGTTGTGAAAGTGTGACAGACAGACCATAATGCTACGTAACTCTTTGTTCACCTTGATTCCAAGTTTAAGACCCTGGTAGATCTTGAAAACTTAAGGCCATGTTCATACGAATGCCTAATACAGTATCAGTCAGAAGTAAGTATACCCCTGTCTATTAGTAAGAGAAACGGAATTTTTACTTTCTGTAGGCAATGTCTGGTTGGATAGCCATTTGGATCTGTTGAGCCTTTATTGTAGCACATTTAACAATAACTGAAATTNTCTGGTTGGATAGCCATTTGGATCTGTTGAGCCTTTATTGTAGCACATTTAACAATAACTGAAATTGAGAAAATACTTCAAACAGAATTTGTATTAACTAATATTCTAATAACTAATATTCTACATAACATAGTTTCACAAGTAAAGTCAAAGTCTATAGTCTGTCAAAGACCGTTATATTAGTCTTGGATATGTATGCATGCTTACTTGCTTGATTATGTATTTACATTAAAGCATCTAATATGACTTATTTGGCTTTGCTACAAAGTCCTATTTTAAAATATTGTCTGCGGCCACTTAGCTAGCTCCATACAGTATCATCCTCAACTCCAAGCTCTAAAATTGTGTTTCTGGGATAGTTTTTACAAATACTGTTGGAAATTAAAGGATTTTGTGACCTTAAGACTATGAAGCAGCAGGACATGGTCACAGTGATCCTGCACAGTCAAGATAAAGTTACTGGGAATAAGATGACCAAAGCAAATAGCATGTTGTTTATTTGATCAATCTTACCATGTTATCAATCCCTTTTTATACAGGCTTGAGGCACGATCCACTTCAGACTGATGGAATTTTTAACTGTGTAAATGAGACACAAATGTCATTAACACTTCAAAGGGTGCTGCATTTGACACCCTAGCAGCCCCTTTGCTCACATTAGTCGTAGCAGTACCAGAGCTGCCTGAGGCCGAGGTGCGGAATGTGAAGAACGCCTGGCTCTCTGCTGAACTGTCCGACTGTGGCCAGCAGGCTCTGCTCTGCCTGGGTTGACCAGGAGGTCAGGCTATAGAGCTTAGCTGTAATGCCGCCGAGCCTCACGGTTCACTGACACCAGCCAACCGTAAAAATTACAATTTATTGGCAAAATATAGGATTCTGTTCTTGTTTTACGTGGCCGATTAGAAGTATTACTGTGAAATTGCTGAATACTGAGAGCAAAGTAGAACATGTAGGAGTTTTCTACATGAGCAAGTGTCAGAGGCTCAGAATCTTGGGGTCTCGGCACTGATCATTCCCTGTAGAGCACATGGTCTTAATCTCTGTGGGCTCCGTCAGGCAGACATCTGTGAGAACAGCCTTCATCAACGGGAAATACCAGACAATGCTGGACTGATTGTTCACGCACATTTTGTTTCTGCATGTTTCTGGTGTGCATTAAGACCAGTTAACATGGTCTGTTTTATAATGTTTTTTTACTTTTAAAACCAGATGTACGGTTACCCTTTGTGGAAAGAAATGAAAACCCTCAAATTGTAGACCCATTGAAATTGTAGAATAAATGATTTTTCATAAAAACATGAAATATGCTTACTCTAATTCTGGAATTATTTGGAGTTGGAATTGTTCTCCTGGCATGTATGGGGAAGAAACCTTGCTATAAAGCTAGAACCCTATTAAGTTATCCTCCTTCATTAACAAAGATGACAAATTCATTACACCACATGGTTTGGCTATTGGGCCAGTGTTTAGTTGTTGTTTTCTGTTGTTTTTTCCCTCAGGCTCAGTTAAATGAGTTTGGACTCTAGATGCATTGGCAGTCAGTAGTGATAATGGTTACTGTAAGCTCCCAAGAATAGTGTCATAATAGTGTATAGGAATACAGTTACTGTCAAATTAGTAGTAATGGCAAGGAAGATGAAGTAAAATTGCAAATTTCCTGGAACAGTTTCTTCAGTTAATCTCCCATATCAGTTTGTTCTTTGTCTTGCTTTTTGTTGCCTTTCCTGCTGCTACACCTGCTCTTCTGTCTGTGTCCTTCCTGCTTTACATCCTGCTGCATTCGCTTTGGGAATTAAGAAATCTGTCAAAAGAGCCATCCTTTCATATTCACTGCTGTGTGATGAAGTTTATATGCAGAGCGTGTACGTTGAAAGTTTTGTTTTTAAAGAAAAGGTCATAGATATTCTATCCACCTAGCTCATATTTAAAGGTAAAGGTAATGTCATCTGATATACCAGATAATGTAACAGATCTAAATATCTCTGGTTGTTGATGTTCAAGACTGCATTCTCTCCTCACAGCCTCAGGGTAAATCTGGAGGTGTTCTCATTAGACAGGGTGCGGCTTGGATAAGAGCTTGTGATTTTTATGTAGACTGTAGTATCACAGATGCTGGACTTTGTTCACTAAAGTCGGAGTATGTGTCACAGCTATCAGTCAAGTGACTGCATGGTGGCACGCCAAGTACGAGTCTTGCTGCGACTTGTGAAGCTATCCAGCAGTTGTAAGATTACTGTGCTAGTAAGTTAAAGCATTTTCACCAAATATGGACAGACCCCTGATATTTGAGTCATGCTACTTGGTGATATCAGTCACGCCACTGTCGATGTGTATTGTAATGGCAGTGGGAATGAAGCTGCGTGCTTTAACAGAGGCAGAGAAAAGACTCGGCTGCTAATCCTGAACAACACTCATATATCTAATAATTCAACACCACAGTCCCACAATAATGCTTACCTTTATGAAGCTTATACTCTTTCATTTTTAACTCAGTACGTTTACACGCACATAAAATCTTTGGTTATATTCAGATTAAGGCAATAAATGGATTTTTTTTTTCAAACGCCATATAAAGTCTTAATTAGATTGAAATCAGTGTAAATCAGAGTATGCTTACTCTGAGTAACATGTAAATTATGCAATTGTAAAATGATTTATTCAGGCATGTAAATGTCATAATCAGAGTAAGCCAGCTCATATGCATTGTCTCACCTGGCGGACTCTCCTCACACTCCAATAACCTGCCATGTATATTTGGTGAACCACAGAATCCTATTAATTCTGTTCCCTTACTCGCATTATTGCCTTAAGCGGAGTACAGATAAAGTAAATAATTGGAGTATAGCATGCATGTAAACGTTCTGACTGTCAGCAATGGTGGTGTTGATTCCACTGATGGTGTTCTTTACATACATAAGGTGGTCAGAATATTAGAAAAAACTTCTCCTTTTAATGTACCAATAATGGTACAATACCATCCTAAAATGCAGCTTCTCTGACAAAGTATCAACAAAACCTAAACACACCTGATAAAGATGGACTTGCTGCAGGGCTACTGTATTTAATTGCCTTATAGAGCCATGACCACATCAGTGATTTGTGCCACCTTTTATTAAAACCTCACTGAAATGTTCAGCCACCAAAAACACATCAGAACAGTTTTAGTGAACAGGATCTGCTTTCTGTCAAACTAGTTCTAGTGAACAGTATCTATTTTCTATCAAACTAGTTCTAGTGAACATGATCGTCTTGTTCAGTTCCAGGAAAAAACAGACAATGACCATAAGAATTGTTTTACAACAGAGTGGAGGAGGTTTTTTTTAGACAGTGAAATGCACTGACAGGCCTAAAGAACATTATTCTTTGCATTCACATCTTTATTTTGATAACATCAACTGCCAAATAATCTAAACAACTGTCATATTGATCATTTTGCAACAAAAGTCATCATTTAAATTTGGGGAGAATGTTGTTCGTTGATTTTGTGTTGCTTTCCTCACTCCGTTTCCCTTTTGTAGCTGCAACTGACTAACAGCTACATGTAGTAACTCGGTATCTTGTAGTTTTTCTTAGTTCACTCTGACAATGTATCCAAATTAACTGTTTTGGCATGTTGTCAAACTGTTGTTGATGCAAGCCACTATAACACACAGTCTGTTCATTTGTGCACTCCAGCTGCAGGAGCTCATAAGTTGCAGGACAAGACACAAATCACATGTTTTTTACAACAGCAAGTAAATTTGAAGACGTTTGTCCCAGATGACCTGCAAAACAAAAAAAAAAAAAAAANAAAAAAAAAAAAAAAAAGAAACTCATTAAAATTCCTGACAGTGTGTTTTTGGTGTGGTCAACAAGACTTTGTGAAAATTTCAAGTTTGCCTGACCAGCTTTCACAAAGCGAGCTATTTTGTCTGTGAGCACATCAAATGTGATTTGGTTCAGAATATATTGTCAGCATAACTCTGGAGCTTATTGTGCACCTATTTAGAATTGAACATTAATGATTTCTTCTTGTATTCACAAAGCTTTTCAGATCTCTATCTTTGGATGTATCCATTACCCAGGACTGAATGTACAGCACTTAGCTCTTCTCAAGTCATTCTTGTCACTGTACCCTGTGTAATGGCAGAAAAGCTGTGGGCAGTGACTGATTCTTTTTTTTTTTTTTTTTNTTTTTTTTTTTTTTTTTTCCTATTAGGAAGCCATTATGCTTTAAATAGGGCTGCAGTGGCCGGACTCTTTCCACTGTAGGTGACATCATCTGTCCAGCCTTGTGGTGTTACTTGGAAGCAACAGCAAAGAATAGGGTGTGTCTCAGACACCCTGTCCACTGTGGAAGGAGTTTGCTCAGACACCATGCTATGTAGTGAGAACACCTGATTTTCTTGATGAGGTTTAAGAGTTGAAATCCAATTGGAAACTGATTCCAAAAGGACAGAGAACAACAAAGAATATCATGAGAAGGTCATAATTACAGTGTGTGTCCATCAAAAATTAATTAATCATCTAGATCATGAGTTGTATATTATACAAAGGGCAAATTTAAATGTTTGATGTGGGAAAAAAATATACAGTTGATGTATGCCAACAGTGCTTAATGATGTCACCACTGCTAAAATTCCTTAATTACTCTGTGTGTGTTGTCCAATAGGGGCTAAGTCTAATCTCTGTGCTTTTGTGTAGCCCCTAAAAAAAAAAAACAACCCAGCTTCTATTTGGCTCAGTAATGTAGTGATAAAATCAGGCTGATTGTTGTTATAGTAGTTTATTGTCCTTTTGGAAAATCTTTCTGTGCTTGTGGCAATTTTCAGGCAATTACAAAAACACTACAACCACACATACAATACACATCTCAGAAACAGTACATAATAATATAAGACAACCAAGACTACTCACACCAACAAAACAGAAAAAAAAAAAAAAAAAAANAAAAAAAAAAAAAAAAAAAACAACGTGCAGCTTCCCCTTTCCAAACTCTCTGTTGGAATCTCTGGTTCAAGCCCGGTGTGCTTAAGCTTGTACTTTTCCTGGTCATAATTTTTTTAATGGGCCATGTAATAAGACTCTTGATAAAATTTAATTTCAGACTGCAGCACCTCACAGAATCCCAGGAAAGTGCTGGGATTCTGTGGGGTTCAGCTCTCTGCTCAAGACACTGACACCACACAGTCGGCCTTATTTGTTAGATCTTTGTGTGTATGTGCGTGTGCAGGTGGCATTTGGGATTATACTCTCAGATTTCAAAACCTGTTCACTCCTATGACATGGAGGATGTTTTTTACACAGGGCAAGGCTAAAACTAATCTCATTACTCTTGTTTATCTTTGTCTTTACAGACGGGACGCATTGACAAGTCCTACCCCACGGTGTGTGGTCACACAGGCCCTGTGTTAGACATTGACTGGTGTCCCCACAATGATAATGTCGTTGCCAGCGGCTCTGAGGACTGCACAGTGATGGTAAGCTTTTCTTAACCTTTTAAACCTCAACTCAGATCTCAGAAACATGTTTGGATCATGAAAGCCCAGACCAGACTTTTGTAGCCCAGAGATTGGTGCAGGCCTTACTCTCTGGATTAGATTAGTCTCAAATATGTGTTGTCGAAATCAGAGCTGGGAGTGGTTTAGCTGTTTTTATTTGGTTGAGGTCACTTACTTGTTTGAGGCTGGTGCTGTACTTTCCTTCATATGTCCTTATTTGGTTTATGAAAGACTGGGATCAGTGCACACTGCCTATTTAGGTATGTTACTGCCACTTCCTCACCTGAAAGTGCTGACTTCCTGTTAAACAGACGCTGAATCAGTGCCATTTTTATTTCATGTTTGCAGAAGTTAGTCGTGCAGTGGAGAGAGGCACCATCAATGGTTCTCTGCTGAAACATTTCAGTTCTTTGTGATGTTTAGTTTACATAAGGCCTTTCTTAAGAACTGCTGCACTTGTCAACAGTGGACCTCTATACAGAAGTTAACTCAGCCGTTACCAAAGGCCTTGTTGTGTTGGGTGGTCAAATCACACATTTCACTATTTTAATGGAAGCTGCATATTAGTTTTATGTTTCATTGGCAGATGGATTGGCAGTTATTTTGATAATAACAATTCTTATGTTTAGTTTAACCGCATTAGCATGTCAATAAGTCAATTACTGTAGCTTCCCACTGAATCCTAAGTCGCTGCTGCCCCCCTCAGATTCTTTTAAGTAACTGCAAATCATTGAAGGGTTTGGGTTTAATTCTAAACAACTATTTCACAATATAATCCTTGTGTTTTTATTATTTAATCGAATGTGGAAATGAAAGTCATCCTCTAGCAGGCTTCCCTACCTCTTTTCTGTTGCTGCACTTTGACATATTAATATCGTCAACAGGTGTGGCAGATCCCAGAGAATGGCCTGGTCACTTCCATGTCTGAGCCGGTGGTGGTGTTGCAGGGTCACTCCAAACGGGTTGGCATCATCACATGGCACCCCACAGCACGTGACATTCTTCTCAGTGCAGGTAAAAGCTTTCTCTTTGCACTTCACTCTGCAAACTAAGGCTACTGGAATCCACTTGTCCCCACTTTTATACTCCGTGCTTCTGCACTTTCAATATGACCCATCCGCGTAGAGTTACAAAATCTGGGATGTGAACATACAGGTGAAAAGGCACCATGCGGACCCTATGTGAGGGGTCCACATGTTTTTCTCTGTGACGTCATTTGGTTCACACGGACCCACATGCTCTCACTGATGCATGAAGTATAAAACAAGCTTAAGCCTGCAACTTATTGAAATTCAGTGTATATATTTTTTCAAGGCTGTATACTAGATCAAAGTTATATGTTTTGATGTGTTCATAATCTATTTAATCTGTTTAATGTCAGGTTGTGACAACCAGATTATTATTTGGAACGTCAGCACAAGTGAGGCCATGATCAGCCTGGAGGATATGCATCCTGATGTCATTTACAGTGTAAGCTGGAACCGTAATGGCAGCCTCATCTGCACTGCCTGCAAGGACAAGACTGTCCGTGTCATCGATCCCCGTGAGGAGAAAATTGTTGCTGTGAGTTTTCAAGGATCTTTTTATTGTTGTTGTTGTTGTTGTTGATGTTTTCTCTTTTGTCTCTGTGATCTTGGGTAAGACACTGACAAAACTCTAGGCTGGTTGCTCTGTAACTGACTTAGACAAAATGAAAAGATATAAGAAGTCATATAAAGCATTACATGAATTAACTGACCTCGTTCCTCAGATTCAACATTACATAATCTAGGGCCCTGATGGCTAAAGCTAAAAATAAAGAGAAAATCCCTTCCCAAATGTAGGGCTCCCTACTTGTTGATAAACTGCCTGATAATGCTTGTGTTTTAGTAAAATGTGACTTGACTACACAAGTCTTGTGTTGACATTCAAACCATACTTCATAGGAGAAGGAGAAGGCGCATGAGGGTGCTCGACCCATGAGGGCCATTTTCCTGGCTAATGGGAACATCTTCACAACAGGTTTCAGCCGCATGAGTGAGAGACAGCTGGCCCTCTGGAACATGGTAAGATGCTTCCTTTATAGTGACAGTACTGCATGAATATGTACACTTCTACATTCCTAGGTTCTCTTCTACAATACTGGTATGATTAATCAATCTGCTTAATTTTCAGGAAAACATGGATGAGCCCATTTCTGTTCATGAGATGGACACCAGCAATGGAGTGCTCTTGCCCTTCTATGACCCAGACACCAATGTGGTTTACCTATGTGGGAAGGTAATTGATTTTAGTGCTCAGTAATCCAACCATTAAACAATACACAATTTGGACCTAATTTCTATGTAGCCACATACAAAATAACAGACTGTATTTGTTGTTGGTTGACAGGGTGATAGTAGCATTCGCTACTTTGAAATCACAGATGAGGCTCCATTTGTCCACTACCTCAACACTTTCTCCACCAAGGAGCCCCAGAGGGGCATGGGCTACATGCCCAAGCGAGGCCTTGATGTCAATAAGTGTGAAATTGCTAGGTAAGTCCAGTGAAATGGATGGTTAATCCTTGGCCCCAGTATCCACAACAAATTGTTTTCTCTTTTTGTTTAGTCTTTCATGTATCTTTAGAGTGTAATGTCTAGCTTCACCACTAGGAGGTAGTAGATATTTATAACAGAATCTCTAAGCTCTAATAACAGTTTGATGGCACTATACTGTATTTTGCTTCTCTTTTATAATAAAGCTGAGAACTGTGGCTAATCAGTTGGTGAATTTGTATGTCGAAAGGTTCTATAAGCTGCACGAAAGGAAGTGTGAGCCTATCATCATGACTGTACCCAGAAAGGTGAGTCCTCAACTTTCCACAAAGTCACTCAGTTTTTAATCAGTTTGTTATATCACAGGCTGCCCTGTAAGACCCTGTCGGATAATGTGCTGCTTAATGCTCCCTTCTCTCCAGTCGGACTTGTTCCAGGACGACTTGTACCCAGACACAGCTGGACCAGACCCTGCCTTGGAAGCTGACGAGTGGTTTGAAGGCAAGAATGGAGACCCTATTCTCATCTCCCTCAAGCATGGCTATGTCCCGGGCAAGAACCGCGATCTCAAGGTGGTCAAAAAGAACATTTTGGACAACAAGACGACCAAGAAGACAGAAAACACAACTCCTGCCAACAAGTCTGTGTCCCCAACTCCATCAATTGTAAGTTCTGTTTATTTGAAGTTGAGTGGCTCTCAAGAGAGACTCAGGGTTACACTGATATCAGTGCTTTGACTCAGTACCAGTTCCTTAATGATACTATTTTTATTGCCTTTTTATTAATAGAGAAGGATTTAGGCGTGAAAGTTCCACTGCTTCCAAAGGGAGAAGGGGATGGGGTGCTATTGTATATTACGGTATTATAGCACTCAGTAGACATTAACAGACCTCAGAATGTGGTCATGTGACTCCAAGCTTCATTGCTCTGTCTCCCTCTGTCATTAATGCGGCTCACTTCTGGTCTTGTCTCTCTGCAGCATACGGTATTTAGGAGACAGATTGTAAATACATGTGTAAGAGCCATGGCAGGTTGCTGGCTGATTTCATGAGGTGGCTTGTAGATGTTGTTCAACTCACTATGACCCACAAACTGAGGGTCTGCTGAAGCTCTGGAAACCTGCTGCTGGGCGTCTTGCCGCACCTTGCCCACAACACAGAAATCCACCCGGGTTCCAGCCCATGCCTCTGCCTCTGTGTAGCTCTGGTCTGTAATCACGGCCCACTGGGCTCCAGTACGTCCTGCTGGTGCAGCACATTAACCCTCACAGCGCCATAACACATAAACATCACTGACAGTCCAGACTGTCAGTGATATTTTTGATAAAGAATGTGTATGTAGGATTATGCTAACACATTTGTGCTCAGAGTTAATATGACATTAGATAAAATGTGACTGCAGGAGTGTGTAACAGTACTGTATATCACAGGATGGCAGTTTTAGCAGCATTGCGTCTCTTGTGTTTCCTACAGAAATCGGAAGCCAAGCTGGAGGAGATCTTGAAAGAAATCAAATCCCTCAAGGATCTGGTCAGCAGTCAGGAGAAGCGAATCGTCCAACTTGAAGAGCAAATGTCCAAAATTGCCATTTAAGGACCCTTTATCCAACCCACTACAATTCAGGACGTTCCATTTGCTGGGGTGGGGAGGTGGGCGGGACCAGTCACTGCCAATCTCATTGACAGTGTTCCGCCTTAGGCCTGCCTAGCAACGATCCCTAGCAACATTCCAGATGAACTTTTTCTTAGCCAGCCCCCAACATTCAGTTAACACAGGTGGAATAAGGAAACAGGTGATGTTTGCTGAGAATATTCTTATTTTTGGTGACAAAGAATTCTATTCCTTTTATTCTGTGGCACTCATTTTTATTTTGTCTACTTGTATAAAAAGATCTTACACATTCCTTTTTGTTTTAGAAATATGACCAAGAAAATTTAAATGTGAGCAATCCGATTTGCTACGGTAGGCCCAAATGTTTTTTTTAAGTAGGTATTAGTATTTCATATCCCCATAACTCATGTATGTTGCCAAATTTAGAATTTTGTTTACACCTCCTTGGCAGTATTTCTTTCTCTCTTTATGGGAAGATTCAGAATGCAAAAGATGAAACTCAGTGCAATAGACTGGTTATGCAAGGAGGGAATTTCATCAACAATTGACTTTGAATCGATCAGTCATGACAAATTGGATAGTTATGGTTCTGTAGATCAACTGACATTTTAAACTCTAATTAGGGGAAAAAGAGTCCAGATTGAACATTGAGCTGTCACAGTTAACACCTGTCACTCACAGACATTCAGGAAATGACAATTGTAGCTGTCTGTGCTGAAGCTACACACACACACACACACCCCTACACCTGCTACATTCCCTTCTAGTCATTCCGGTGAACACATAGCTGACAGCATACATACATCCTTTCAATCCTGCTATATCAACATGCACTGTGCTTATTCCAGTAGTATTCCTCTCTATAATCACTCCACTGTAGTGACTCAGCTACAGCAGTTGGTTGCTATTGTGGCATTTATATGCTCCCCATGAAAAAAAACAACTTTCTGTATTTTCAACACTAGAAAACTGTAGAAAATGCCTGTCAGCTGCTTTGTTTCTGTGAGAGGTTCAGTCACCCCACTCAGTGTTTGCATCCATGACCATGTTCTACTACACACTGTGTGGTCGAGTGTAGTGGGAATATTTGCCCCATGATTCAGGTTCATCTGAGATCCTTTTCATCAATACAAACCAAACAGGAACACATGAAACTAGCTGAATCAATCTCACTTGTTTTAAACCATCTGGTGACAAAGCTTGTAGGTTGCTTTAGAAAACTATTCTTGATAGACCTTTAGGTCTAGAGTATGTGCGAACATTTGCCCCATGTCTTTTGGGATGTCTGGTGAGGATGTTCCAGCTTTGTTTCTTGTGGAGGGGATAGTTATGAAATGGACCCACAGTAGAATGTCCGACACTTGTCTATAACTTCAATGAATTGAATGGTTGGATTCTTGCTTCACCTTACTTTAGCCTGTTTCTTGTTCCAGCTGTGCTTATACCCCTCTTAGCACTTCCACATCATGGTTTTTAAATGGTTAATTCTCGGCTGCCCTAAATCAATATAGTCAGTAAATCAAGGAACCATTGGATTGTCTGGTAAGGGCTGAGCTGATGGATTTCCAGCTCCGTTTTCTTTGAATTTGAGTTTTTATTGTTTCCCAGAGGGAAGGTGAGACGGGTAATGGTTCAATCTGTTGTTTGCCTTTAATAATTGTACCACTGTAAAGACCTGAAAGTGCCATAGAGGTGACCATGGAAGTGTTTGTAGATGAGTGTGTGAATAGTTTGATTTGCTTAGATTTGATAGGTGCCCAGGTTTAAAATCACTTCGATGTGCTATACCGAGTACAAACAGTGTTCAGTGGACCATGTCTGCAAAGTTTGACAGTCACCTGGATGACATCATTCAGACCTCCAAAGCCATTCCACAGGACACTGGGCAGCATTTGTGGTTAAGATGTTGTTACTCATCAGTGCTTCACACATTTTGACACTGTTTACCATGGTACGGTATTTAAAATGATGTCAAAGCGGAAGACTGTCAGCTAATGGCTACACAGATATAATATAGCCTGAGCAGAGAATAGCGAGACTGCCTTTGTATGGATTTCTAATAGCACTGTTGGCACGAGAGGAGCTAAGAGTTGAGGAACAGTAGTGAATAGATATTCAAAGGGACACTGTATTGGAGAAATGTGCAGATGAACGATAGATGTATGTTTGTAATAAAGGCTTAGAAATGAGTAAAAGCTGTGTAAATAAAATGACTTTTTTTTGTTTTGTTTTGTTTTTGTGTCTTGTGGTTGTGTTGAAGAGGGTATTTGTATGGAAGGTGAGTTCTGGTGGGTTTTAAATGTTTCCCCTCATCTGTGTTTCCTGCACCTTGCCATAATGCATCATGAAAAAAGCAGAACCTCTATTATAATGCAGGTATAAATATCACACCTAAGAAAAATCAGAGAAGAAAACAAATCAGGATGAAGCTTCATGTGTAGGACTGCTCAGCATTTTTGTTCATTTTTTCTGCTTCAAATATCAAACATTGATTATAAGAAAAATTAATAAAGAATTTTTAAAATGGGCTGGTTGTTTAGTTTTGAATTGGTGGATGTTGTGTGAATTTTTTTTTTTTTTTTTTTTTTTTTTTAACTGATCTGACATGTTGCACAGAGTATCTCAGACATAAGTAAAACAATTTCAATCTGCAGCAACAGAAACTGAGACATTTCACAGCAAATGAGCCTAAAACTTTAAAAAGTCTAATTACTATTTTGCAAACATTTTCATAATTGCCATTCAGAAAGTGAAGAGGATCCTAGAGCTCGCTCGCTTTCTTTCTTTCAGTCTGGTTTTTTTTTTAATCCGAGTAAATAATATCAGGACTTTTCTTTGTGGTATTGCTACTTTTATTTAGTATTTGAGTACCTCTGCCACCTCTGGTAATAATCCTGACAGCCTTTTGAGACAAGATAATAGCTGTCTTTAATATATATATATATATATATATATATATACATTAGTCATTCTGATGTCAAAAACCAGGCGCTAATAATCTTCCTCTAATTCTCTTAGACCTGTTGCCACTGTGTCATATAAATTCTGCCCCATTCAAACAATAATCTAATAAATTAATGCAGCAAGCCACCCCAAATAGATGTTCTTAGTATTTAGAGGGACGTCCTGAGATAAATACTTGTATAAGATCATGAAGTTTATATGTTGACTATGTACATGTGTTTTAGGATGAAAGGCGTGCTTTCTCTCTGCACTGGTCCTGTATGATCCAATGGAGGCAGGCTATAATCAAGGGGACTTAATTAGAGACGACTAGGTGGGAGGCAGAGGAGTTTTGGGACTCGCCCTGCAAAGTACAAAAATACCACTAAGCTTCAGCATACTGTAACACTGATGTACAGCCTGTAAGGTCCTAATGAAACTCATGCAACAACCCAAAAGCCTTAAGATTCACAAGAAACCTGGATAAACCAAATAAGCAGATCTTTGACTCAAAATTAAACTTTTACTATGTTCTGCATTGCATCATGGGTGATAAAATGTCAGCATAAACAATCACTTCTACATGGTTGTTCCTCCTACAAAAAACATTAAAAAAGTGTGAGTCCAGATGGGAAGAATGATGAAGGCTAGGAATGGGAGGTAGCAGAAGGAGGGAGGAGAAGCTGAAAATAGAGGGATGGACATCATGTTGCAGTGAGTTCTGGAAAAAAAAAAAAAACCCACTCAGTATAACTTAGCAGGGAGGGCAGATACTCACTTTCCTCTCATTACTCCATCTCCTGCTTATTTTCTCTCTGTCTTGTGCTGTCTCTTGGTCTGTTCAGAAGACAAACACAAAATATCGCTTTCTGTAAGTATGCATCTATATTTCTTTTACTTTTAAAGTGGATGATATCAAGTATAAAGATATAGCCAAAGATTTCAGGATAGTCTATATTTAACCTTTGGTTTTAATCTTTATTATCCATTTGGTTTGGGAAATTTTAGAGGTTTTTTTCTTACTGTTTTCTAGTTAAACAAGAAAATGTTTCAAATTAAAACTATTTATAGAAATCAGTTTTATTTTAAAGTTATATTTTAATGTGAACGCGTATGTTCACTCTGTCCTATCAGATGCATTATTAACTTCTAATTCCTCAAAGTTACAAAGTGTGAAATGTTCCGCATTATAACGTAAGAATATGTTTTGGATTATCGACCTTAACTCTGTTGGGCCCTCTGCAGGCTTCATCTTTACAAACTCATGTTGTGCAGCCAAATGTATATCCATTCATCCATCCATTTTCTAAACCCGTTTGTCCTGTTAAAGGTCACAGGGGGGCTGGAGCCTATAAATTTCTAAGTTTCCAAAGACACCAAGTCTCAGGCTGAGCTTTGGGGAAATGTGAATAAAATAATGCACAAAGCATCGAGAAAAAAATTATTTAGACATAAAATCATGGTGTCTTGGGTTTGAATATGTCACTATGGAAGCATCATACATCTCTGATCATGAGCTGGAACAAGCACATACAGAGTGTACATGTGATATTGTCATGTAATGCAGAAAATTTATATTTAAGAAGTCCTTAAATTGGATATTTGGCTTGTAAATGGCCTTCAGCTGAAGAGAACATGGATCCACCAGTGAAATGTAGGAAATGTAATTATGGTGGTAAAGAAACATGGTGGATTTTATTCAGAGGACCTTGCTGTCCTATAGCTATACATTAAGACCCTGCCTAGCATGTGGTTTAACATATATACATGTATGACCACACAGACAGACAATTCACACTGTAAAGTACAAATCAGAGGAACAGCAGGAGGAGCTTCACCTTAGCAGGATGCTGATTACAAGCTTGTCTTTCCAGCTAAGCACCATGTAATTATACATGATGTTAAGGGTTAAAGTATTTTAGAATGATAACAGATTTAGCTCTGCACTGAAACTTCAGTATGAAAGCAGAATTGAGATTTCATTTTGCATAAAAATAATGGAAGAGAATGGATCATAGTTTATTCAGGAAGGTCTGCTGGAAGTAAATGAAGGTTTTCCTGGAAGCAGAAATATCTTCATCAGGTCTGTGCTGCTGTGGTCTGCTGTACAGCAGCTGCTGCCCAGAGTAAATATAGAGGCCAGAGCCGCAGGTCTCCCACGCCTCTGTGTTCCTTCTGGAATAGAGCTTCCTCTTGGCTTTGCTGTGGTGGATGGGTGGCCTCCCTCCACTCTACTAATTATAAGCTCTTCAGCACCAAACTCACTGTCTCCACCTAGAATAAGTAATGGCTACTCTACTGACTGCTAAAATAGATCTGCTACATGATGAGGAATGGCATTAAAAACTCAGAAAAAAAATTCAGAAAAGCAGAAGTTTCATTGTTTCCTATTGCTGCATTACAAATGGAATGGGCACTTTAAAACATCCTATAAAGTGTGCTGTTGTTGTTGTAGGACTCAGAGGAGAAGATGAAATTTCACATCACGTGTGTGACCCTGCTTGTGCTCTGGTGTGGTGGCTGTCATGCCACTCCCATGTTCTACAACATATCCATGGATGGAAGTGGTGGTGACGAAGCAGAACTGGAGCTCCTTTTCCCAACCTCTTTCTCCACTCAAGCACCTGTTCATGTGATCACGTCTGCTACCGGCGCTCCAACACTCACCAACACCATCACCACGACCATGATCCGCCTGAAGGACTTTGTCCTCAGCCAAGTGGTGGACTTCCTACAGGAGAATCTGCTCATCATCATTGTCGTGACCTCTCTTCTCATTGTCATGGTCTTTATCATTTGCTGTGCCTCTGCCATGAGTCATAAGCGTAAGCTGGAGGCCTACAAGCCCCCTCCTAATCCACCCAGGAAGTACACAGCAGATAAGTCTGGAGGACGCAAGAATTCAAGTGAGATGCAGGACAGGCCATATGCTGTCGACCACGTCAAGAGGATCCAGACTCAGAGCATGGCTTCCCCCAAGAATCTGCGTGTGCCCTCGAAAGCACTAGTGGGAGAGAGGGGGAGAGACGTCAGGTCTTCCCCTCGCCAGGAGGTCAGGAATTTCAGAGAAGCAGAAGAGTTTGTGGAAAAGCGGGAGAGGAGAGAGGAGCCCAAGCATAAGGAGCAGTTTAAGCAGAGGGAGGAGATGCAGCAGAGATCTGCTCCCAGCAGCAGCTTCAGTCAGCCACCAGTCTGCACCTGCCATCTTAAAAAGGGAAACCACTAGTTTCAGGGCATGAAAGGTGAAATGATCCAACCATGGAATCAACATTATGAGACAGCTCGATTTTTCAATTACACACTAAATCTATCAAAATGTATTGTGATCCAAATTAGAATTATCTTTTTACAACTACCAACACAAACGTAATAAAGTTAAATGAATGCCATTTAAAAATAAATAAAAATAATCTTTAGAACAGTAAAATCTAAACATTTATGAACTTATGACCTACTGTCTATTGCTTTTATCTAAAGCCAAAAAAGTCAATATGACAGAAAGTATTATGACCCAAAAGCAAAGTAAACTCTAAAGTGTGTTACTACAAATCATGTGTACAAATGTTTCTCATATCTCACTGGTTTTGATTGATATAGATGTTAAACAGCTGAAACCAGCAGAGGTGCCTGAATAGTTAACTCAGTGGTCCTCAAACTGTGGTACATGTACCAATAGTTTGTACATGAAACACCCTCTGGTGGTACATGAAATGACTGGATATTTCTGCAGAGAATCAAAACAATTGGAATCTATAGAAATTCTGTCATTGTTGCAAATTAGTCAGAAATAAAATGGGTTTCATTAAGAAATAATTTTATTAAATTTATTCTATTTTAATTAAGAATTAAAGTTTTTTGTTCTTGTGTGCACACAATGTACTTAATGTTCTACGTAGGTGTCAGTAATTTTTCATGCCTGTACAATAAATTTCTCAATTTCAGCAAAGCACACATGCAGGGATGACTTTTTTCTGTGATTTTTCTTGGAGTAGGTGGTTCGTTGGTGAGGTGCTACTTAGATGTTTTGATTTGCTCAGAGGTGATTGTTGGATCAGAAAGTTTGAAAACCACTGAATTAGCTGATTTCTTCTGACATCACATGCAGGCAACCCTTACGTGGCCCACAGACCTGTTTGTTGGATGTGTCTTATAAGTGGTTGGTGCTCAACCAGCTGGTTTTATAATTTCAGCATCCTCATATTGTGTTACTGTACTATTTAGGTAGAGTTACTTGGAGACATAGATGTTTTTGTTGAGGTCATGATTTATAAGTTTAGGAAAAGAAGCTACAAAATTTGCCCTGTAAATGCATGTTTTCCCCATGCTTGTCAAATTAAGGAATTACTAAATTACGTTGGGAAATTGAGGGAATTAAATACTTGAACTACATGCCTAATTCATTAATCTCCCTGTAGAGATAGAGGAATTTCCTTCTGCATGTCCTGCTGTAAGCCACAGTATCTTTTCAGCTGGAGGAGCTGCTGAGAGTCTGAATCTGTCTGAGCGAAATGTTCAGGTTATTAATCCTTTATTTCCTCCCAAACAGCATACGGCTCAGATCTGAAACTGTTTTGTGAAACTTAGGCTTTTATAAAAGTTGTCAGCTGTTTTTGGTGAGTTTGTCTGTAAAACTGAGTGCTTATCTTGTCCTGTAAAATCTTTGGTGCTGTAAATAAGCCTAAAGAAGTAAACTGGATTTATGGGACTTGAGTTGTTAAAAACAACAATCTCCTCATATTTACTTAAATATTAACTTCATTTTGTATTTACATAGTGTTATTTTATTTCATATTGTATTTTTGTTTGAGGCCCTCACTCATAAAGCATTGCTACTGCATATTTTCTAGGTAGCTAAACTACAAATCAATGCATTTATGATATATGTTTTGAATATCTATTTCTCTAAGTATTTATTTTGATTGATAATTTTAATTTGGCTTTAAATGGCAGTTATATATTTTGGAAAGCAGACTTTATTTCTTCTTTGTGAATCAAGGTTAGATTTTTCCATAACTGAGTAGTAGGCAAACTTATGTATAAGATAATTTATAGGAACATGTTTTTTTATATATATTTTTCTTATCTATAGTCAAAAACCTGAGTAGAGGGATAGAGGGTTGCTGTGTCATGGTATAATACAGCTTAGCTTTTACTCAAAATTAAAAAGCTAATATGTTTTTCTTATTTATCTAATTTGATCCAAAATACAATGGAAGATCATCTGAAAAAAAAACAAAAAAAAAACACTTCAATTCACTGTCCCATTACTTATGTTTTAATGACTACTTAAACCAAATGTGTCATATTTAGTTTATATGACAATTTATGGGCCAGAATTTGGAAACATTTTTCTCTTTTCATATTTAACCTCAGATTGTTGTATTTACATCTTGCTTCCTCTGTGAGTTTACAAAATGACTGTTCTGTTGTGCTTATATTTAATAAAATGGTTGATGTTGATGCTTCTCATTATTGAAACTGTGCAGCAGAAGTAGTGGAAACAGTTACATGATGAAAGACGAATATGACCTTAGTATTTAAAATGAACCCTAAGATTAGAAAAGACAGGGAAAGTCAAAAAAAGACAGGAGTCTCCATACATACACATTACTACTGTGGAATCTGTAATTTTCAGCTGTGTCCACGTAAGAATCATGAGTGGCTATTTTAAGGTAATTACCCAAATGTCAGATTTGTGATATCTGCTCTTCTCCTGTCTTATAACTTAACATTTCTATTTATACTGGCAAAATATATAGTTCATACTGTACATTAACATCAACACTGTGCTCGTGTCTTCTCCGAATTTTTTATGATTGGTCGTAGTAAAGTAATTGGCACCATCATGTGATGGTCCACCCAAACACAAAGACTGCAAAAGGTATTAAAGCCTAGAGATGATGAGAGCCCCCTTTGTCCTTCACTGGCTACTGTACGAGATTGTATAAATATTTCAACAGCAGTAAACCAGATACATGGAGCACTTTGCTCCAAACATGATCTGATGTATTCTCTGCACAAATCCTGAAGACACTGATTTCTTCGGAAAATGACTTGTGTGTATAACATCTCAAACCACCAACTGACAACAGTGTGAACAAGTGTTGTTTTATCTTCATTTTAGATCCAGATTAATGTTGATGTATGCACTTTTATATCGATCATTTTTATTTAGATAAAGCTATTCTTATATATGCAAGGTTCAACCTATTTCATACAAAACAACTGAAAAATGCATGAAATCTTGCAAAAATGACTAAAATACAAATGATTTTGAATTTTTAAAAATCCGATCTGGTTGGTCAACAGGTATATAGAGTGCCAAAGAGCAGACATCAAAGATGATGGCACAACAGCTCAAAAGCAAGCGAAACCATGTGCCGGCTGAAATGTGAGCTCTGACAGAGCCTTTCACTAGGGTCAGATTCCCTGCTCTTTTGTCAATGTGGTGCTAAATAATTCTAGAAAATACTACCCTTCACCTCACTTTCAGTCTTACCAGCAGGTAGCAGGAAGAGGAAGGCACACAAACACAGGACCACCCATCACCCAGAAACGCTCCATCAGAGACCTGTTGGCTAAATTTGTCTCTTTCAGCTTGACCACAGCAACCTCAGCCTTCAGCAACCTCTCATAAAGGAATATTTAGGACAACTATTTGCACATTCTCTCTCTACTGTTTGTATTTCCACACCCTCCATTTTTGCAGAGGAGCACATTATCAATTTGAATGGTGAAGAGGATCCAGAATAGGTAATCCTGCACCTTAAGGTTATCGTTAAACATTAATGAGGATCTGCCTGGAATTCTCAACAATAGTGCTTATCTTTGCACAGTGGATCCTGTAAGGACCACGGAACAACTAACCTGCCAGTCTCTTCAAAGGAACAGATAACACACAGGAATAATGGTAAGAACCAAAATCTTGGAGCTTTATTCTACACTGTTAGATTTATCAAGACAAAGAAGGTGAGGTTTAAGAATGTTTCTTATCAATTTTCATTTTGGATGTCAGTCATGCAGTGTTGTCGTCTCTCCTCCTTTACCCCTCACAGTGAGTCATGCCTTGGTGCTGTTGTGAGATCCTACTGGTTCTCTGCATCTGTTGTCTAGCCTGCCTTGCAATGTCTCCCTGTCCACCTGGATGCTGCTGTCCTCGTCCTGGTTTTCTGGTTATGTGTGAATCCCTGGGACTCAGGTCTCTTCCTCGGTCTGTCCCTCTCAGCACATCGGCCCTGTCTGTAGCCAGAAACCAACTATGTAACGTGGACCACCTGCTCCGGCCTTTCTTAGGCCTGCAAGAACTCAGCCTTAGTCATAACCTGTTGGCCCGCTTCCCTCGTGGTCTGCCTCCTAGCTTGGAATCCCTGCAGCTACAAGAGAACCACATCACCTATATCACCTCTGGTGCCCTGCGTCAACTAGGGAACCTCACTCGCCTGGATTTGGNCCACATCACCTATATCACCTCTGGTGCCCTGCGTCAACTAGGGAACCTCACTCGCCTGGATTTGGAAGACAACCGCATCCGTGCCATCCAGCCTGGGGCACTTCAGGGCCTTAGGAAGCTGCAGATCCTGACATTGAAGGGCAATAAACTAACAAGTTTGCCAGTGAATCTTCCACCATCGCTCACCCACTTAGACCTCTCAGCTAACTGCATCTCTGCCCTGGACCTGCCTTCGTTGTCTGCACTAGTCAACCTGCAGGTCCTGAAGATCAACAGCAACTGCCTTCGCTCAGTTCCAGAAAGTGCATTCGACAGTCTACCACGTCTTTACTCTGTAGACCTCACAAACAATCTGTGGGTGTGTGAGTGTGATATTTTGTATCTTTACCGCTGGCTGCTGAGTGGTAGGCTGAAGATGGCTACAGACTTAGTGTGCACTGAGCCAATTCATCTCGCTCACCGTCTACTTCTAAACTTATCTGTGATGGTGATCTGTCCGTGGGTCCTGAACCCACACAAGAGCATCCACCTACTGGATGTCTCCTCTGCACAGGAGCAAAAGTTGAAGATGCCCACAGTGAAGCCCATAGCATCTGGTCTCCCAAACTCATTTGAGAAAAAAGGGGATTTGGGAGGCCAGAAGCATGGTTTTACACAGCAAATATCACAAGAAACATTTGCCATGGTTGGACTCCCTACACAAGCTGAAAATGCTCATCAAGAAGTTCCAAAGACTCGTGTATTACACTACTTTTTAGAGACTCTTAGCTATGAGGAGTGTTTGTCCCTAAACAAAACTTCAACAATAAACCTGTCCCGTAATAGAACCACATCTAGCCCTGATGAGGACATTAGGTGCAGAGACAATTCCACAGGGCGATACCCTCAGAGTAATGCAACATCTGCAGGGACAGGGACGGGATCCTTGCTTTCCACAAACAGAGACACACCCTTACCAACTCTCCAGCCCAGGCCTTTCACTTATAAGGACACTGCAGTACTCATATCTCTGCTGGCTTTATTATGTGTCTTGGTAACTCTACTAGTACTAGCAGTGCTACTTGTAATAAAGAAGGTACTTCTGCATCAACAAAGGGTGGCGCCACTTCAACAGTCTTAAAAATAATGTGAACTCGAGACCTGAACGTTAGCATGAAAGATCGAATAGAAGACTTAAACACTGTCAACTCAAAACATTTTTATTTAATTCAAAAATAAGACAGTCAAGTCCACACACATGCTCTGTACTGTGTTATAGTCTGTATGTAGTTCAGCAACTGACATAACTGTACTTTCATACTGAATTCTCCAAGAGGAACCAGTGATTTTAATACAATATGTCAAGCCAAATAAAGTCTAAATGCCAACAAATATACAAATACCCCTAAAATGACAGTGTGTGATTTATACTGTATCTAATTTATATTAGATTTATATTAATGTTGTCAAACACTGCAAAAAAAAAAAAAAAAAAAAAAAAGGAATAGTGTAGGAATAGCTTACTTTTACTTAGTTTCAATTTTAAGAATTGGAATTGTCTTAAAATATTCAAATGAAGTTACAATTTCTGGCCATCTAGTGAAAACAAACCATGAAGAGCATTAACACCTGGTAGGTGCATTGACCAGTATGTGGAAATCTTTGCTTGAGTTCATCCATGTTCTTCGGGCAGGAGAGGGTGTCCAGCACTCAGAGGACTAGAGATGCAACTGTTGATTGTTTGCAGTATTATTATTTCTATTTTTTTTGATGGTGTAGTATACAAAATTCAAAGAAATTGTGGCAAATTGCATACAGCTAAAAAAAAAAAAAAAAAAAAAACCCACCAAAGACCCAAAGGAATTCAGTTCACAAGTGAGAAGCTAGGAGATGTTTGGCTTGTTTACCTAATAAATGACTAAAAAGATTAATCAATTGTTAAAATAGTTGTGAATTTTCTCTTGATCAATTAATTGTTTCAGTACTAATATTAACCAGCCACAACCATCTTACAGGGAGATTTTAATAGGGTGAATCCACCCAATGAAAATCATCAACAGAGGAGAGAAACACCTATGGTAATCAAACCCACATGCAGCATTGAAGTAAACCATCACCAGGCTGGTATTGAGATGCCAGTGAGTAACTCTCACACTAATTACTGGCTTTCACACGCTCCTCCTTCTTGTCCTGTTGTTTTATTCTGTAGTCTGACAGAGCTGCTTTTATAGCATCTTCTGCAAGCACTGAAAGGAAATGAGTGAAACGTTAAGAGCAAGAATTCAACCGTGCAGTAAAGCAAAGATAGATGTGGTATTAAGTTTACTTTTGTACTGCACTAACTGGGTTTTATTTGGTATCACTGAACTTACTGGAGCAATGAAGCTTGACTGGAGGAAGGCATAGTTCTTTGGCAATGTCTGTGTTCTTGATCTTCAAAGCTTCATCGACCTATAGGATGAAAGAGTAACATAGATCCAAACACTGATGAAAAAAAAGATGTAAAATCCAAACCACCGTCTTCTTTTCAGCTGTCATGTTCCTGTAACTCTGTAACTCACCGTTTTGCCCTTCACCCACTCAGTTGCCAGAGAACTTGACGCAATAGCTGAGCCGCAACCAAATGTCTTGAATTTTGCATCCACAATTTTTCCATTTTTATCCACTTGGATCTATAAATAATGAAAGGTCAAAGTCTTCAGCCACAGCTATATGAAGTAAAACTGACTTAGGAAAATACATTTACAGTATTACAGAATGTATGGCAAAATTCAGTGTTTGTGAAACGTGAAATAAACATTGGTGGGACTCATGTATGGCTTGAATATTTGCATAGTAGTAATGCCTAAGTTTGAATCAAATTAACATCTTCATCTAACAGATTTTTTAAAAATATTGTAATATTGGTAATCTTTTTTAAATATACAGAGTTCATTTGAATATGTTTAATATTGAATTTGGGATTAGAGATAACTACACCACTGATATTGGGTTTTAATATTTTCACTGTATGAGTTCAAAATCTGTGTACAAAACAAAACTTCCATGTCCACAGTGCTTGGTGATTAAATCTACATGTTTTCAAAGACAATTTTTCATGGTGAGAAGGGGCATCCAGATGCTTTATTTAAATTTTATTATCCTTACTTTAATCAAGGCTCTTTTTTTAAGATTCCAGATGGTCTTATTCAAATCTCTCTCTCTCTCTCTCTCTCTCTCTCTCTCTCTCTCTCTCTCTCTCCCCTTAATTTAACAAATGTATAAACAAAACAAAGTAGGGGGGGGACACTTTAACCATGAGTGAATAAATAAATGAATATATTAAAAAAAATAAAAATAAATCTGAATAACATCAAAAGATAAACTAAGAATAAACAAATTAAATAAAAAGGTAATGGTGCTCTCTCTCTTTTTTTTTAATATGGTAACAGTGTTCCTGACCTCCATACCTGAAGCTTCATTACGTCACCGCAGGCTGGTGCGCCTACCAAACCGGTCCCCACGTTCTTAGAGTTTTTGTCTAAAGAGCCCACGTTTCGGGGGNGCGCCTACCAAACCGGTCCCCACGTTCTTAGAGTTTTTGTCTAAAGAGCCCACGTTTCGGGGGTTTTCATAGTGATCCAACACCTTCAGAACAGTCACAAAAGCAGAAAATACATAACACTGATGTTTATTTCTGTATCATACGCTAGGTAACGGCCGTGGCAAACTTACGTCTATTGACTACATACATGACTATCTAGTTTGCTATTCGGTTTGGTTGAGATTATGAGTGTTATATTTTAAAAACACATTAACTCTTTTACCTTTTTGTGATAAGAACAGAGAACACTGAGCTCCAGGCCGAGTAACCTTCTGCCAAACAACAACAGCGAGGACGCAGACTTCCGTAGTGAGACCATCGCCATGTTGGACGATGATGAGCGGAAATCAACGAGTGATCACGAGTGACGACGAGCAGTTCTGTTGACAAACAAGCAGAAAACCATAACCGAAAGGAGAACTCCCTAGCGGCAAACAGTCGAAGCAACCCTAATATATAATTTCTAATCGTCTTAACTAATAAAGGCAAGAGCCAAACACAAATATATTGAAAAAGTGCGTTTCAAATTCAAAAAATGCTTCACATACCAAAACGTATTTGACTGAAAACACTTTTAATACTTATCTGGTATTATCATTTTTCTATTATCGGTTTTCTTATTCTCAACCTTTTTTTTTATCTTTTGTAGAAGTGCTCTTATTATTTTGTTCCTTTTTACTGCTGAGCTGACCCGTTTCTCTCGTGAAACACATTTCATTGTACTGTTGACCCTGTGTTAACATACATATGACAAATAAATCTAAATCTGAATCTGAATCTGAATCATTACCTTAAATGTACTTTAGGGAGCAAAGATGCTGGCACACAACATGCACAATTCTAAATCTATGAACAAAACTTTAGCTTTTTCCCCCCCCCCCCCCNCCCCCCCCCCCCCACAACATAGTTCATGCACACAAAATATGCACGAACGGCAACTGTGTAAAACCAAGTGTATGTGCAAAAAAAATTTTAAAAATAAATTAAAATCAACCGAATCCCATTTATCTCATACACCATATTTAGCATAAAGTTATATGTAACTGCTAGAATACATTATATTTTTAGATCTATCGTATTTTGGACCCATATAATTGTGGTGAAACATGCTGATTTTGGCAAACGTGTCCAAAGGTGGATTTAGAATCAGTCAGTTTCTCCTAATATACTAAAATAGTATATTAGTGTTCGTTCCTTTATTTATATTATAAAAAAATATTTATTTATTTATTTATTTATTTATTACATTTAAAATGCATAATTTAATTTAGAAATCAATACATAAATGTTAAACAGAGCTTGTTATGAGCAGACAGGGTTCCACGGTGAGCTCGCTCCGGGCTCCTCCTCTCTCTCCATACGGGCTTGTTAGCTGTTACCAGGCAGACAGGCTTTTCAACATGGCGGCGTCGAGCAGCGCAGAGCAAACGCAGTTGCAAGACATGGAGGAGGAAGATGCAGGGATGGAGGAGAGGGAGATGGAATCGGACGAAGAAGAGGAGGAAGGCATGGGTGTCGAAAATTCAGACGATGAAGAGGACGATTCGTCCGAAGACGAGAAAGAAAATGAAGCTGAAATTCAGCGTTTGGAGGAGCAGGTAATTAGTTAGCACGTAGCCCAGCTTAGTTAACGTTAAACAACATTAGCTGAATTCGATAAGGTGGTGAGAATGAATGGGTTATAACCATATCGACAGTAGTTAACCAGCAACAGTCAGTTAATAACCTCCATCCTGTGGATTAATATAAATTGAATGTTTACCTATTATTGCTCAAAACAGTCAAACGAGTCTGCATTTGTTACATGATGACATTCATATTAGCCGTCGTGATTAGCTGTTGAGCTAATCATCGATGCTAATACGTACTCCATTACCCACGCGCCCTTTTCCTTTCAGCAACATCACATTACAGCTACAGAGCAGAGCGCTAACGTGGACACTTTACCAACTGTTATATGTGTCACTGTGGAAATAATCGAACGTCTCATTAAAATTGGGCACGAACGATTATATAGAAATGACATAATCAGTGTGTGCTGTTGCTGTAGTCTTTTCCTCAAACTGTACAGAAGAAAAACAAAGTTTTCTGTTGCAGCTTTAGTACCTGGTGTGATAAGTTTAGTTTTGGTCAGATTTACTGCTGTCTGCGCTGTAGTTTGTTTTCAAGTTAATGTTGCAGTGCAAAAACTATTTTCGATCAAAATCATCATTGCTGCTCAAACGCGTGGTCTTATTGTAGTAATTCTGATTCTTCTTCAACAGTTTCTCTTGTCAAACCACCGCTAATGTACAAACAGAGGAACATTAGTTAATCAGTTTGTTTATATGTTTTGTTCTGCTGATCAAATTTTTACTTCTGGTTCATCATCGTGCCATTTTTTTTCAGCTGTCAATCAATGCTTTTGACTACAACTGCCATGTAGATCTCATCAAACTGCTAAAGCAGGAGGGAGAGCTGCTCCGTCTGCGTAAGGCGAGGCAGAAGATGGGTGAACTGTTCCCACTCACTGAAGGTTGGTGAACATCTAATAATGTTTCAGGATCAGGACAGTCACCACAGCAACCATGCTGTTATAATAATGCTGTATTATTTCTGCAACTGATATGACAGTTTTGTTTTGCTTTCAGAGATCTGGCTAGATTGGCTCAAGGATGAGATCCGCTTGACTGAGGAGGAGCCTAACCGAGAGAAAGTGTACGAGCTTTTTGAGAAGGCTGTGAAAGATTATATCTGTGAGTGTCACAGCATTGTTACTGCACTGGATTTGACATTGTTATAGCATGAAGTTAACATTTAATTCCTTTTTTTTTTTTTTTTTTNTTTTTTTTTTTTTTTTTTGTAACCAGGTCCAGATATCTGGCTTGAATATGCCCAGTATTCAATTGGAGGCATGGGATCACCAGGTGGGATAGACAAGGTGCGGTCTATCTTTGAGAGAGCCGTGACAGCTGTGGGGCTCCACATGACCAAGGGACAGACTCTGTGGGAGGCATACAGGGAGTTTGAGAATGCCATTCTCTCCACTTTACAGGTTAGAGTCCCATCCATCCCTCACACTCTTGCTTTTGCAATGTTTGTTTACATTCATATGCCAGAAAAAGCTCGATTTTGAAATGAGAAGTCAGGTTTGAGTAAAATTGTACATTTCTTTCAGAGAAGTAGTAGTTCGTATTGTAAGTATTGTATTATACCAGATATGCCAATCTATCCATGTGTGTCAGGTTAATGTATCGAAGAATGCTTTTGATTTGAGATGCATTTTAACATTGAAAAAATCAAGTTAAAACCCATGATTTTACTTCCTTTAACCAAGATGGGCTTTTTCTAAATTTTGACACCATTTTATCTTCTGCCTTTCCTCCCAGCCTCTCCCTGGCAGGGTTCCCAGCCCTGAGGAGAATGAGCTGCTGAACACTCAGCTTGAGCGTATCCACACACTGTTCCGCCGCCAGCTGGCTGTCCCCTTAATGGGTATGGATGCCACCTTTTCTGTTTAGATGGTTTGCTGCAAAATGGGCAGGGTTCTTTTGTGGATTGGAATTGCATATTATGGCCTACAAGGGAACTTGTAAATTATCCCATTTAAAAATATAATGTAGCCTTATGGGATAAGTTTAGTGTAGCACAATTATGATGAGGCTTACGGAGAGAGCACTCCTCGTGGTCCAGCTGCTCAGCTTCTGACCATGCTGCTAGTTTATTGCCTGATGGTGCAGCATTGTGTAAGGTTTTTTTTTTTTTTTTTTTTTTTTTTTTTTCTTGGTCCAGCTAATCAGACACCAGACACATTTCTGGAATGGAATTTTTGGAAGCATGCATGGAAAAAAGGCACTATATATGAAAGCATATGCAAATGTATGCTTGCATCTGACACTTACTGATCTACTGATCTTCTCAGTGTTAACCTTCTTTTCAGTTTTTACTAAGTTGTCTGCTTTTATTAATATTGTTGAGGAAAGGAAATAAGTTAATAGAATTGACAGAATTTGCTCTTTTTTTTCTAGACATGGAGGCCACCTATGCAGAGTATGAGGAGTGGTCTGAACATGGGGTGCATGAGACAGTCTTGCATCCGTACAAAAAGGCTTTGCAGCAGATGGAGAAGTGCAGGGCTTTTGAAGAGACACTGGTACGTGTCTAGAATACCATCAGTTACTGCTAAACATTTATTCGTTTTTGTCCAATTAGTGAATAATTATTACATAGTTATTACATTGTGTGTAAGCGACATGCCGTTGTCTCATTACAGCTGGTCGCTGAGCCTCCCAAGCTGGCAGAGTATCAGGCCTACATTCAGTATGAGCTAAAGGAGGGTGACCCACCACGGATCCAGATCATCTTTGAACGGGCTCTGGCAGAGAACTGCCTGGTACCAGACATGTGGGCAAAATACACCACTTACCTTGTGAGTACTGTGGAGTGTTGGGAGGGTTCAGTCATTTCAAGCAGTGAAGTAGAAATTGTAAGAAAATCTGTAGGTGATGTGATATGTCTGCTTATAAAAAAAAAAAAAATTACATACTTCTTCAGTATCCTTATTCCTTGCTTCCTCTGGGCTCCACAGGACCGTCAGCTGAAAATCAAGGACTTGGTTCTCTCCACTCATGAACGTGCTGTCCGAAATTGTCCCTGGACCATGGGTCTGTGGAAGAGCTACGTGCTGGCGCTGGAGAGGCATGGGGCTGAGCATCAGACAGTCTCAGGTACACAGTCCCCTGCAGTGTGAGGGTATCGAAATGGTGACTTTTTCAAAACTTTTCTTGTTTCTCAGTGGCTGCTTTTGTGTATTCTGTGTTTATATTTAATTGAAGTTCATTTTCCAAGTTGTTGGTACATGTGTATTTGGGGTCTGAATGATCCAAAAAAAATTGAAAAGATGGACAGCTGTAATCTTGAGCAATGACTGCAAATGACTGTTATGGGGAAACATTCTGTACTATTGGTATGTTATTTAATCTTTGGAAATCTGATGTACTTTTTTTTGTCTTCCTCACAGATGTTTTTGAAAAAGCACTGAATGCAGGTTTCATTCAAGCTACAGATTACGTGGACATCTGGCAAGCATATCTTGACTACCTGAGGAGGCGTGTGGATTTCAGCAAAGGTCAGAGCAGTTGTGCATGAAACCTTTCTTGTAAAAAATCAATTTCACAGATTGTTCCTATGCTGATGGTGTTTTCTGTTTTGCAGAGTCAAGTAAAGAGCTGGAGGAGCTACGAGGAGCCTTCTCCCGATCTCTAGACTACATGAAACAAGATGTTGAAGAAAGTAGGTTAATTCCATCCCTGATGAGTGTTACTTTTGTGTTGGACTGGTTTCTCTTTTGATTGGATTCATTCAGTGTTTTTGCTTCTGTAGGGTTTGGTGAAAGCGGAGATCCTTCCTGTATTATAATGCAGATTTGGGCAAGGATAGAGGTAAACATTGTTCCTATAACATGCATCTTAAAGGGGTTACTGTGTTAGCTTTGTGCAAAAATAAATAACTAAATAAATAAATAAAATTGGTCTTATATTCATCTGCCTTTTTGTGTTATTTTCACATAAAATAAAATGATAAAAAACTGCACATTTGTGTTTAAAACTGTATAAGAAATGTTTTTATGTCAATTAAGACAAAACATTACGTCAGCTTGATACAGATAAATATTTCATACTTATCCTTTTTTTTTTTTTTTTTTTNTTTTTTTTTTTTTTTTTTTTACATTCCTACAAGGCCCTCCACTGCAAGAACATGCAAAAGGCCAGAGAGCTGTGGGACAGTATCATGACAAAAGGGAATGCCAAATACGCCAACATGTGGCTGGAATACTATAACCTCGAAAGGTCTGACTGCACCTCTTAATGACTAAAACTGTGTAGTGTAAAGTGTAACTCTATGGTCTTTGTGGTAAGCATTTAGCTAAAAGTGTATGGTGTGAAGTGTGTTTTACTTCTTTTTGTAGGTCTTATGGAGATCCAGTCCACTGTCGGAAGGCTCTCCACAGAGCTGTCCAGTGCACCTCAGATTACCCAGAGCATGTGTGTGAAGTCCTGCTCACCTTTGAGAGGGTGGAAGGTGAGAGTCTCTGTTATGGAAGAGGGAGGAATAAATTAGTTTTAGTTACATTTGTGTGTATCTACCAACCTCCCATATAAATCACCATTACAATTTAGATATTATATTTAAGATGAATTTTGTGTCCTCACCTACAGGTTCTCTGGAGGACTGGGATGTGGCAGTGCAGAAGACTGAGACCAGGCTGAACAGGATTAATGAGCAACGTGCAAAAGTAGGCGCACATATCAGCTTTGTGCTTTGCAGGTGTGTCGTTTTGCTACTTTTGGCTCATGTTACTGTCTCCCGCCCATCTGTTAGGTGGCTGAGAAAGAAGCCAGCATGGCTCGCCAAGAGGAGGAGAGGACTGAGCAGCGGCGGAAGACCAAAGCAGAAAAGAAAGTTCAGAAGAAGGCCCAAAAGGGAATTCGAGCTGGGGAGAAGAGGAAGGCAGAGCAAGATGATTATCAGGATGAATGGAATGAAGAGTCAGGTAAGGACAGGTAGATTACAACTTTGAATGATGTCATTGTTTGACCCTTGAGATATTTTCTGTCATCCAGGGTGTGTTATCCAAACTCTGGAGCTTGATCTGTCTATGACAGATCCAGCTCCTAAGAGGCACAGAGGAAATGGTGACCCAAACACAGAGGAGTTCATGGAGACAGAGACAGGACTGTTTGGGCGGAAGGCTACCCTTGGCTCCAAGTTTGGGCCACCTGGCGCTAAAAAATCCCAGCAAGGAGCAGCAGCTACTGGTCAGAGGCAAACAGATGACAAGCCTGAGCTTCGCAACGATAACAGCAGTGTGTTCATCAGCAACCTGGCGTACACCCTGGAGGAGCCGGAGACAAAGCTCAGGACACTGTTTGAGACCTGTGGGCCCATCAGTCAGGTGCGCCCTGTCTTTAGCAACAAGGGAAACTTCAAAGGCTACTGCTATGTACAGTTTGAATCCCTGGTATCTGTCCCTGAAGCCCTGAAGCTGGACAGACGCGAAGTGGAAGGCAGGCCCATGTTCGTATCGCCTTGTGTTGACAAAAACAAAAACCCCAACTTCAAGGTAAACATGAAATACTGAATGTGGACACAAGGCCATGTCTCTCTTTTTTTTTTTTTTTTTTTTNTTTTTTTTTTTTTTTTTTTTGAATTGCAGCATGCAGCACGCGTCACCATATTACATTAATTTCTCTATAGGTGTTCAAATACAACACATCTATGGAGAAACAAAAAATCTTCATCTCTGGGCTGCCATTCTCCTGCACCAAGGAACAGTTGGAGGAGCTCTGCAAAGGTCATGGCACCATTAAAGATGTTCGCCTGGTCACATATCGCTCAGGAAAACCCAAGGTAAGGCCTAAACAGGGAGGACAGTGTCCAGATGTTTGCCTACAAACAATCACCTTGGGGCAAAGTTATGTAGCATGGTAATTTTTCATTAGAATGGCTACTGAAAGCGTGACTTTATTAATGCCCTCTTGCTGTGTGGCTCTGCAGGGTCTGGCATATGTTGAATTTGCAGATGAATCCCAGGCTTCTCAGGCAGTACTCAAAATGGACGGCATGGTTATAGAGGGCAACAAAGTCTCGGTTGCCATAAGTAACCCTCCTCGTAGAAACGTGGATAAACCTGGTTCCAGCAGGTCCACGGCAGACATGACATCTCGCCAGGTCTATGGAGCGTAAGTTTGTTGATGCACTTCTTTATTTGCTCAAGTATCTGATCTGTAAATTACAACAGCAGTTAAGACTTTATGTTAGTTTAGATTTTGTTCTAATTCTGAACTTGTACTTGGTATTACCTGGAGCCTATATTCATAGCCAAGTGCAAGATTAAAGCTGTTTTTCCTTCTTCCAGGAGAGGGAGAGGACGCACCCAGCTCTCACTACTCCCTCGTTCACTGCATCGACAAACTGGACCTGTAAACAAATTTGAGAACGGGACTGCAGCAGGGCCAAAAGCAGAAACGGCCGGCACAGCGGCGAATACATCTGGATTTGAGGCGCAGGCAAAACCTTTGTCAAATTCAGACTTTGCCAGAATGCTTCTTAATAAGTGAGATGATGAGCAAGAGAATTCTGACCACCTTCATACTGAAAGCCATCTTGTGTCCTTACGGTTCGTGTTGGTGATTTTTGGTTGCCTGACTTCCCTTTAATCCAGTTGTTTCTCATCATCTGATCGTGTGTTCTTGGAGAAAGCCTTAACTACTCGAGCTCCTGCCCTCTTTCACAAAACCTCCTCAATGAAGTTCAGTCACTTTTGACCAGCATGACAGATTGATGAAAAGTTTATGTTCGGTGTGTTTGAAATAGGTTGACAAACCATTTTTATAAAGTGTATATTTTGTGTGTAAATATATCTGAAGTTATACACGTCATATTGCAAGATGAATTCTTTTGTTGTGCTGACTATGAGAAAGGGATCGACAGAAGCATAGGGGAGAGTATTTTTTTAAGCATTCAAACAGCTAAACTTGTGAATGTTGTTAAAACAGTATATGCAAACATTTGACATTTCCAATGTGGTGTATTATAGCTGGTAACTGTACATAAATTGGATGTGTTGCAGTGAGGAAAAGACATTCTCCAGATGTTTTCAGGAAACAGGATGTTGATGTGTAACTTATTTTGATTTCTGAAGATACAACTATAATAATACTAGCAATGAGTTTATCACAACTATGACTAATTCATTGTTTTACATAATATCATCGGAGTCACCATCCATCCACCATTAACCATCAGCATTAGTGTTATGGAATACCACTGGAAAAGCTTGGCTTGGCTGAAGGAATTACGTAACATTGTCCTTCATATTACATCACACTGTTAATGCTTAGGTGAAATAATAGATAGATATAGAAATAATTAACTTTTAGAACTGAACACCTCTCTGTGTTTTCATGCATGTGAGAACCTTTTGCAACAGTAAAACATTTGATCAAATCTCTTACATTTAGATGTCAGATTGCTTTCTGGGGTCAGAAACAGACCTGAGAGAAATGAACCATATTCCCCTCATGAAAGAAAAGCAGCTGCAGGAGACATGCCTGCCTAATATGTTTGTGCGTGAGATTTTGTTTTGAAGGTGGTACCGGCAACAAATCTTGATGTTTGACTTAAAAACTTATTGAAAATATGAGAAACGGATGACGTGGTTTGAGGTGTCTAACAGGACAACATGGTTCAGGTTTGCTTTTCTTCTTGATTTGACTAGAGATGAATAAGTTTACCATGGGTTATAGTTAACTTACAGCGCAGGAATTAGACTATTGCCCTCATTAAAGGGGACTACTGATGTACATCAAATTTGGCTTAGTGATCATGGAGAGCACTATTCAGCATCTGAAAACTATAAAATCTTTTGTGTAATCAGGTAGATGTGCAAAATCAGGCAAACTAACCTCTATGACATCACAAGGGTTACTTTGATTGGTGCTAAAAATGACAAAAGTAAAGCACCAAAAAGCCACTGCTTATCTTTCAGGAGAGGAGAGGCTTAATTTTCAAACTTGTCTTTAGCACCATCAGGAAGTTATACGTGTGATATAAAGGCCACTTTCCCTGATTTTGCACATTTCCCTCTAATTTTGCAAAAGCTTTTATACAGTTGTTTTTACATGGTAAATAGTGCTCTCCATAACCAATAACTTGGAAGTTGATGTGGGAATCGGATTTTAAATTAGTTCTGCAGGTCATTTGATACAAGAGAGAATCTATGCAGTTTTTGATTGCATATTCATTTTCCCATGTCAAGCGTCACCCATCGATGCAACTTTGCCACAGATGGATAAAGATTTTGTTAGTGTTAATTGTGTTCAGCATTCATATTTCAGTTTGTAACGATTTAATGTTTTTAAAATAGATGGAATACAAGCTATATGTATTGCTATCACCACAGTGGCCTAGTCTAAAAAGAAATAATATATTAGTCTCTAGAAGTCACCTTCTGTTTATGTCCAGTACTAAAAGATGGTGTATGTGCATTGGTGTTGTTTTAAATAATTTCTATAGACATGTTTTTCAGTTTGGTAAAAAGGTAAATAAATAGTTATTTTTAGCTGGTTCAACAGCAGTATTTATTTTCCTGCTTGTTCTATAATCTACCCTTGTGTTTTATCATGTTAAAAAAAAAAAAAAAAAANTAAAAAAAAAAAAAAAAAAGAGTCATCTTGTCATGTTACTTTGACCATTCTGGTCTTAAAACAGTTTTAATAAAGACATGTAAATCAACTTTGTTCCCAGTGTTGCTGACAGCTTTGCTCTGTTCATTCTAGACAGACACTTGTTTGTCTTCATTACAACCTAAAGACATACAAATGTTTGTTAATAGAACAATTTTATTTTATAATAAAATAAATAAAATATCAAAGTGCTTTACAGTGTTGTCAGACATCATCTTTAGAGGTAACAAGCTAAATGTCCACCCACTGTACACAACCTCATCAGTGGAAATTACTAAAGAATCACAAGTCAAACAAGATAAAAAGTTAACTTTCCTACTTCCCACATCTCTATTAGTCAAAATTAAGATGAGAATCTGATGGCAATTAAAATGCACTCCTATGACACTTTAATTTCAAGCTGTTTAGAACTGCGTTGCTGTTATAGAACAGCTCTGCATGCTGCTTGCTCTTATCTGCAGGTCAGTTGTGGACTGGAATGGTGTGCTTGCAGTCAGGGCAGGCCTGGTGCTGGCCAGCTGCTGGCAGCCCCACAGCATGCTCAGTCGTAGAAATCAACAATGTGTCCAGCGTCATCTCTGTACATTTGGCTATGAAACGAATGAAGGGACGTACATCCCCCTCATTAGCTGTGTCTAGAGCTGCATAGTATTCAGCCCTTTGTTCTTTGCGAATAGTAATTGGAGGGAAATGGGCTTGCATGAGCACAAGGTTCATTAGCAGGCGCGATGTGCGTCCATTGCCATCTACAAATGGGTGTACATACACTAGTTTGTAGTGGGCTAACGCTGCATACTCCACAGGGTGTAGCTGGAGGGCCTCATCAGAGTTGAGCCATTGAACCAGCTCTTGCATATGTCGATCCAGGTCCTGAGGGTGAGGTGGAATATGGTGGCCCACAAACACTTGGCTGGTGCGTAGCCTCCCTCCCTCCACAGGGTCTACATAGCCAAGCACACGTCGGTGAATCTCCAGGATGTCACTGACAGCAATGGCTCCTGTTCTGGACAGCAGTGTGGTGTTGATGTACTTCATGGCTGCATCAACACCAATGGCCTCGTTCTGCTCCTGCAGGCTCTTCCCAGGGACAGCGTAGCGTGTCTCGATGATGTGACGGATCTCAGACAGAGTGAGCGTGTTGCCTTCAATAGCCACCGTGTGGTAGATGTGGTGGTAGTAGGTTTCCTCCATCACACGTCGGAGTGCAGAGTTGCCCTTGGGAATGGACATAAGCCTGCGCACTTTACTGTCAATAATGCCAAAGTGACGCTGGTCGATCTCTTCCACCAGAGGAAGAGTTCTGTCTCGACTGACCAGAGCTCTCTCATTACATGGTGAGATGGCCAAAGCCTTAGTGTAGAGGTGATCTGCTTGGACGACATCCTTCTCCTCCTCCAAAATAGTCCCCAGCTCCGTCAGGGCATCCACAAAGTCTGGGTTCATACTAAGTGCGTGCACCAGCAGCTTTTGGGCCTTCTCCCTCTTCCCCAGTTTTCTCATTTCCAGGGCCTGCTGTAATGCTGCTTTGGCCTCTAGCTGCATCTCTGCAAACACATCATGATATACAATGTCATTTCCAACACATGTAGAATGAAGCAACTAAGCAACAATGTAGAACTAAGCAACTAAGCAATGAAGTAAAAAAAAAAAAAAAAAAAATCACAGTAACCAGATTGCCTCATTCTAGGTTTGGGCAATAATGATGCAATGTGATGTGAAACAGTAAGAAACAGAGATCCGTTCTTAGCAAGGTCTTTGTCTCTGGTTGCATTATAGCAGCTGCCAGAAAACCAATGAGCATGACTGCTTCTTGGCAATATTGTATTCTCAGGATTTTCACACCAATGTGGTAATATATCTTGTCAAGTATAAAGTATTTACTTTACTGATCTAGCAAAAAATATAAATTCTCATGTAATTATTTTATATATAAATGGTTTTGCCATTGAATTTCCTAAAATTTAAGGCCACAATATCAAATGCATCATTTTCATGAAAATACGATGACAAAAGATTGTATCCATATCTCCAAGCTCTTTAAAATTTCAGTATCTATCTATCTATCTATCTATCTATCTATCTATCTATCTATCTATCTATCTATCTATCTATCTATCCCATGTTATCTGTTTATCTGTTAAGGTATAGAAGATCATAAATTGTCTAGTTGGCATCCACCACTTTGAATAGAAGAGACATTTTCAGCAGGCATGCAAAAGTACTTAAGAAATCATTCTGAAAATTTAAAATATAATAATTTAGTAGAGGGGGGAGGGAGGGAGAGAGAGAGAGAGAGAGAGAGAGAGAGAGAGAGAATTGTGAGTGACATGCAACAAAGGCTCCTAACAGAATCAAACCAGGGACATTGTGACTATACTGTAGTCAGTATACTGTACAGTACTATACTTACAGCCATGCCCCATGAGGACATTTGCAGACCCAGGTGTGAAATAAGTCGTATCATTTTGCATCATTCAATAGGAGCCTTTTGAACTATTTTGTCGAAAATCTGACTTTACATTCCTTGTTTTGCCATACCTTTAGTGCCCTAGTTTTGTTGTGTGTTACATGCTGGGAAGCCACTCTTAGCGGGTCAGGCTTCATTGTTTCATTCAAGTCTAAATTTCACTGAAGTTTCACTTAGTCTGTCATTCACGTCTCACTAAGTATACGTCTACTAAATTTATTGTCATGATTATTTTACATTATTGTCATATTGGCATTTTGTGTATGCTGTGGATGACTGTATACCTTTGCTGGGTTTGGACCTGTGAGGCAGAACATCCAGCGCTGTGAAGGGGACAGTGAGGCTGGTGGACTGCACGGTTGCGGGGTGTTGGGAGCTTCCCCACAGCTGGCAGCGGATCTGAGCGATGCCCTTCAGGCTGGCGCAGCATTGGTCCTCTACCCCCACCATGGGCATCAGGAGGGCCACCAAAGAGCCGAGGAGGACACACAACAGTGGGCCCCATCCTCCCAGGATGCGGTCACTGGTGTAACGCCACACCGTGACAGCAGCCATGATGATCCCAGGTTAAATCTTCCATCCTCCGGTGATTCGGTCCCCCATCTACTCCTCACCCAACGGGCAGAGTCGAGGGGCAGCTGGTAGCAGAGCCAACATAACAGCTGTTAGTCACATTGCCAAGGATTCGGGTCTTTCACAACTTCTGAGCTGAAGGTCAAATTAGTTCCACGGCTGCTTTAGCACCATAAAATGTCCCGTATTTCTTTTTGTTAAAACTCTGACAGCGACGAAATCAACTCACAGACTGCAGCGGTTCGTTTTCAGCAACAGTGAAGTTGTGTACAAGTACACACATCATCAACTTCCTCGAAATCGACTTGTGAACATGTTGGAATATTATTGGTCCGAGTAGCTTTGAAGAGCGGCGATGATTGGCTGAAAATTCAGCAATACAACAAATGGTTCGTAGCTGTTTGGGATTGGACAGAAATTCGGGTAATTTACCCCTGATCTTGACTTTTCAGGTTATTGTTCCGCGTTAATAAGAATATGTAACAAAAGCTTGTCTCAACAGAGACATCCTTCTTCATGCCAAAATCATTTTATATTACAAGAATTTTCAAGAAGGGACTTTGTCAGAATTTGAACAAGATACTGTATCTTTTATTTCCTCCACTTCCGAAAATTAAAGACTAAAGCAAAAAAATGTATATAATCTAGTGGCAAATTTTGACTATTAGATTTAATTTTGAGTGTAATGACTGGACATTTTGAAACTATGCATTTCCTGCAGAAAATGTGCCTGTGATTGTAACTCGCCGAAGCAATTGTCGAACAACTGAAAAGCTGAAATCTATGGAGAGAATACTGCTCAGAATACTGTTTTTCAAACGAGTCGACAGACCTTAAAGATAAAGGGAGAGAGTTCCAAAATTTAGGGACCAAAACTTCAAAAACTCTGTCATCCTTAGTTTTGAGCCTAAAGTGAGGGACAGCCAGCAAGCCCTGATCAGAGACCTGAGAGTGCTGCTAGAGATATAGGAGTAACAGTTCACTGATATAGGAAGGACTTTGTCCATGCAGAGCTCTGAAAGCAAAAACTATATTTTCAAACTAACTTGAAGTGAAGATGTAACAAATGGGTCTTTTATGATTAAATTGGACTCTGAATTCAATCCCAATAAACAATCCCAAAATGTATGCATTAATGTACCTTTTCGGATTTACACTTAAAACAAAGTGAAGAAACACTGGGGAACATCTTGTTCAGATGAACTGGAGTGAGATAAATCCGATATATAAATTTGTAATTTTATTCCTGTAAAGAGTTTGATGTGGATTTCTGAAAGACACATTTGCATATTGAGAGCCACGTTCATCAAAGTCTGGCCCAAGTCTCTCTCCCAAACCCTCCTCAAGGGGTCATAAGATGAAGAGGATATACAGTAGATGACACCAATGCATATAAATCTGAAATCTTCCCTTTCAGAGCTCCTGGAGAAAGCAGCCGCTTTTCAATCGAAGAGAGCTCTGAGCGTATTTTTCCTTGTCTCACTGCAGGCTTAATAAAATGCCATAACTGGAGAAATTGGAGAAATTTATAAAAATCTGTACTGGCTAAATTAAATTCATTTTTGAGTGCCTCAAAGGTACCATCTAAAATAGATTATTAATATTTAAGATACCCTTCCTCATCCAAGTTAGAATACCATTATCCCCGAGAGAAGTGGGAAAATCAGGGTTCAAAGCAATGGGGGACTGCAGGGTCAGACTTTCTAAAAGATTAAGGTATTTTCTAACATCCTCCCATACCTTAAGAGTATTAGATAAAACAAAATGATCTGCTATGGATTGGATTTTCTTTACATTGTTGATAAATGGAAGAGAAGATAATGTTCTCGGAGCACAAAAAGAGGATACAGTACTGATCCACAAAGAATCCATATCATTTAAGAACCACCTCATCATTTGTTTAATTTGGGCAGCCCAATAATACAGCTGTATATTGCAGCAGCATTTTAAAAATAATTACAGTAGTCCAAACGAGATGAAATAAATTCATGAATGATCATCTTCAGTTCATTGTGTGATACAATGCGACTAAGTATAGCAATATTTCTTAAAAGAACGAATTTGACATGATCATCAAAAGTCAAAGCCTGGTCAAATGTCACCCCCAAGTTCCTCAAGTTTTAGGCTTAATAAAAGTGGAGAGAAAACATAGGTTATCAACTACTTGGGACAAAACTGGATGAAGTCCACAAATAAGGACTTCAGTTTTATCCTCATTAAGTTAAAGAAAATTATCTGACATCCAGCTTTTTATAAAATCTATGCACTTTTGTAGAATCTATATTTTCAAAATATTTTGAGGCTTAAAATAAATAATTGAATATCATCAGCATAGCAAGAAATATCCTCAAAAGTTTTCATAATTTGTTGAAGTGGAAGCATGTACAAAACAAATGATATAGGACCCAGGACAGAGCCTTGAGGCATGCCACACGAGAATGTAGCAGATGATGACATAAAATTATTCGCAGCAACATAAAATCTTTTCTGAGAGAGATAGGATGAGAACCATTCCAGGGCTGAATGATATGATCATACAGTGCCTAAGCCTCTTAATTATTATATGGTGGTCAACAATGTCAAAACCTGAGCTGAGATCCAGCATCACCACAATTGAAAATTCTCCTGCATCCCTGTGCATCAAAATGGTCACTTAAGACTGTAAGAAGAGCCGTTTCAGTGGAGTGGACTCTATGGAAGCCAGATGGAAACTTGTCAAAGGATTATGTTTTTCTAGCTGTAAGCTGCTTAGCAGCTAGTCTTTCTAAGATTTTAGCAATAAAGGGCAATTTACAAATAGACCTATAACTATTAAAAAGGGAGGGATCAAGATTAAGCTTTTCTTTTTTCTTTCTTTCTTTCAAGAATTTGATCAATAGCACTTTTAAAATTAGCAGGGATCTGACCAGACACCAGTGAGCTATTGATTAATTACAGAAAGCACACAAAGACCAATAGACTGAAAAAAAATTTAAACAAAGAAGTAGGCAAAATTTCGAGAGAACAAGAACGTGGTTTGATACAATCAGCTAATTTGGTGAGATTACTGAGTAAAATAGGAGAAAAACTTTCTAAAACAATTGACTGAGTTGTGGAGGGAATAGAAAAACAGCAAGAGGTCAAGAGGAAGATATTATTCCAAACAACATTTGATTTTATTAATAAAGAAAGAAAGAAAGAAAATTCCCACAATATTCATTTGAAAAAGTTGTAACAGGAGTGACGGGGAAGGGATTACATGCTTTGTGTCTCTCTCCCCAACCCACCTTTACAATACCACTATCTCAACATCTGCTTCCACCCAAGTACTCAAAACCTAGAGGCAAGCCTTCACATAAAAAAAACAAAACAAAACACAGAAACAAAACAAACCATGAATATTTGATGAAATTCAAAACCAGACAGGAAGGACAAATCACACTCTTTTTCACTTAATAGCCCAGAAATTCCTCAATAGTTCCATTCAACAAACAATATAGATTAATTTTATATATTGTTTAAATGTATCAGTTACTGTATATTATATTGATACTTACCTGTAGCACAACTGAGTTGTTTTGGGGATAGATATGTTTGTGATATCTAATTGAAGTTGTCCTTTTTACAATATGTCAACTTAATATTGAAATGATTTGGTTGAGTGTCATTATGTTGTTTATGTGTATGCTTTATTATGTTGTTGTCTTTGTTTCAGTACCTGCAGCTGAGACTGTGATGCCTCTGAGTAAAATCAGCTGTGTGAGGGAGGAGCTTAAGTTAAATCTGCTCTGATCCTGCTCATTCAAACTAAGAACTCATGCTGTCAGGGCGTTCTGTGGGGACTGAATGTTAGACTTATCAACTAAATAAATATATGTAGAGCAAGAGTTGTGTGTGGGAGCTTTACTTTTTTAAGGGATTTCACCTGCATGAAAAAAACTTTATGTACAAGTTCTTTCTGTCTTCTTAGCTAGAAACTATCTTTGACCAAAAGGGAACATTCTATTATCTGTTGAAAAAACTTTACAGGGAAACTTTCTTGGAACAATTCACTTGAACGCTTTAGAGAACTTTGCTGTGACCTTCACAAAATCTTCCTGGCACCATGTTAGCTGAGTTTGGCAGAAGCTTTGCTGCCACTTCTCTAATATTTATCTCCACACAGCAGAGGGCAGCATTGCTTTGTTAGCCAAACTTCATTCCCAGAACCCATACACTTAAGACTGCAACACATATACTCAACTCTCNGTGGCTTTAAATGAGAGTTATCCAGCCTTTCAGCAAGATTTACATTTCATTTCAAAATCCCCCCCCCACCATAATACTGTTTTTTGTCCTCTGTATTCTGTTATTGTGCTCTGTTTGGTTCTTCTCTTTTTTTCTCCTTTTCTATTTTTATGTCATCTATTTATAGTGAAATTCCCTTTGCGCAAATGATAACAAGAGCTGTGAACCACCTGATAAAGACTGATTCATGACTACATGCCAAAGCTAATGCTAGTAGCCATCTCTTCAGCAGATGGGCATGGCAGGGTACCACCTCTACTGTAAATAGCTGTTCTTCACACACAACCTGAAAACAGTCCAGCAACACTATACCCACATAAGTGTAGAAGTTATGAATGAAGAGCCATAAGGGCCGATAAGGGAGCAGCATGTTTGAGTGGGCTTGAGCTGTGTTGTTTCTTCACTCTTATTATGCATGCATGCCCTTTCTCACATATTTCTTAGAGCAATGCGGGGGCAGTAGCAATTTTCACTGGCCATGTGTGTTTACTGTGATTTGTCCTTCATGAAGTGCACTGGAAAGAGCACAGAGGTCCATCAGACAGAAGGAGATAAAAGAAGATATTTAATCAAGATTATAAAAATTATAAACTGTGTTAGGGAGAAGGATGACTAATTGTGCCTGTGCGATACTGCTGCTGTATTCTGTGGATCTGTGGATCAAAGTTGCCTAATTGCTGCCACTACACGACACATTTTGTCTTGGAAGCATTATTGACTCCATAATGCATGAAATCAGGCCTCTGGCTGCAGTGAGAAGTAAGAAACCTTTAAAAGTTCCCATTTTCACACAGAAAGTCATTACTTATTCTGTCTTACATCCTTTGTGATATATGAGCCCAGTAACACTCCCAAATTTCATATTTTTCCACTGGCAAGAAAAGTGACATGTGCACTGCAAAATAGAGGCATATTAAAGAATGTGGAAGTTAATAATTAAATTAATAATTAAAAAATGGCTCTTTAAAATCTGGTTTGGAAGCATAAGATTTGAATGTGAAAATGGAATCTAGTATTTACTCTCAAATTAACCTCTTTTCAAAACACTGCAGAGACAAGGAAGGGGAGTGGACAAAATAATGTTATCACTGAATAATATATAAGCAACCTTTCCTGAACTGTCTCTAGTGAAATCACTCTTGAAGATGGAAAGACTCCAACTCTCTGATGGATGTGGTTATGATCCACTTTGACCTTGAATTTCACAGAGAGGGTCTAGATCTGAAAAGGCATTTGACTTCATCTTGGTGTTCACAAAATCATGGTTTAATTAGTTTGTCAGAGTGGGTTTAAGCATTGCTTGTGAGGTAAATATGTCCTTAAAAATCTGCATGATTTTAAATATGGTCTCCACTGCTGGTGATTATACTGTACAACCATGCAGAAGCAGCCATCAAATCACTCTGGCAATATATCTTCCAATACCACTTCAGTTCCACATTCATGTAATACTCTTCAGCCCACTGTGGATTGAGGACTGTCTGCACAAGAAAATGTGTCTGGATGCCAAAAAACAGGTGAAAGATGACTTGAATACAGAATTTCTCTTTGCAGTATACTTTTTTGTGCTGCTATCCATTATGCATCTGAACGGCAGCCCTCTCATAACAGCCAGCTCTGTGAATCAGTGGGTGGAGTATTTGCTGAAGTGTCGCTTCAGTGGTCATTTCTGAAGATGTAATTTTGTGGTGCTTAGCAGCACTTCTGCAAGATTTTCTTCCATCACTACTGGGGAAGTTTGAGTTGCAACAATAATTTCTGTTCACTGATGAGGGTTTCTCAGTATTAGGCTTATATTAGTGTGATGTGTGTGTGTGTGTCTGTGTGAGACGTTATGACCCTTAGAGACAATAAAAACATTGCAGATTATGTGACCAATGTAGCTACTCTCTGAAATTGTAATACTTGCCTCACAGTGCTGGTCAGCCTAATACACCGTAGTTTTCTTTGATGGCAGTGTTGTTGTAAATATGACAGATGTGATCAAAGTTAAAATCATTTTTATGTGTTTTATATCATTTTGTTACCTAAAGATTTACTGGATTTCTGGCTCAAAATCCTAAGGGATATTATAAAAACTAAAATGTTGTAGTGAGCTGCTAGGCCTCTTGTAAATTTTAATCAGTCAAATTAGCATATATAGATAAACATTTTTAGGACACAGTGTGTGTACATGTGTATGTGTGTGTGTGTGTGTGTGTGTGTGTGTGTGTGTGGGTATATTTGGGGAATTTAAATAGAAATTACCTGTTTTTAAAAAGCAGACAGTTTGAGTGGAATTTTGGAAATTTGTGTACGATGTACACAAATTCACATAATAAGTAAATGTTTTACTCTTCTGTTATCTGGCTGCACCACTCCATTTAATAATTTAATAATCCACTTCATAATCCACAAGTGAGTTTAGCATATGCTTTAATTGAAAAGAGGGTGAATATGGCAGAATGAGCAGCTGATGAAGGAGAAATTATGGCCTGAAATGAAGGACCTTTGGGTCATATTGTAGACGCGATGCTCATCTGGCACATGCTCATATGAGCTAAAACCTCCTAGCTGTGGAAAAATACAGTATAAAACTCTTTGCGTGTGGAAATGAAATCGCTGATGAATACTAATTCCACTTTTGCCGCTTTGATGTAATTAAATGCTTCATGTCACTTTGGGATTATTATCACAGCAGTTTTATGAAAAGTTAGGCACCTGCTATGCTTTAATTCCTATACTTTTATCTCATGAATCAGTGTTGTTAAACGACTGTGATGCGTGGTACATGAATTACAAGTTTTCTCATTAACCCGTGAAAAACCCTCATCTCCATGAAATGACAAGAAGGGATCACAATCAGCCTGATCTTTTTCAAGCAGACAACAAGTTAACTCAAAGCACTCTGCACAAATGTCCCTATAGATGAGGCCTCACAAATACAGAGTGACTTGTCACGGTCTATTAAAATACCACACTGTCTTTTGGATACTTTCAGGTACTAAGCTTCAAGAGGTAGAACATCCATCTGCCCACCTGGAGAGAAAAAGAGAGATCTCAGGCCAGGAAATAAATACCTCTGGCACAGGCACCTCTCCTCCTCCCTTCCTGGCTCTCTCTCTCTCTCTCTCTCTCCTCTCTCCAGCCTCTGCGGACCANTCCTCCTCCCTTCCTGGCTCTCTCTCTCTCTCTCTCTCTCCTCTCTCCAGCCTCTGCGGACCAGCTTTGGAGCCGTCAGTCTGCTTGGCTCTCTGTCTGAGTAGAGGCTTTGTTCTGGGTGACAGAGCTGGGTGTCAGAGATAGAGGATCTCGTTAGACAGTCAGAGGGAAAAGGATGGTGGCTCTCTTTCCACTTTCTGAGTATGGATGGCTCAGGGATGAGTGGGCTGTAAAATGGATGACAGAGTGAAGGAGAGCTGCACTGGGAGCAACAAGAGCCTCCTCAACTGTCAGCATCAAAAATACCTATCTAAATGGAGGGTTTGCTCCAAAATGCAAGGTCTACACCTTTAAGAAAAGACTGGCAAGTGCTGTTACAAGTTGATTTGGAGGGGGTGGAGGTCAGAGAGTGTAACTTCACCTCTGGAAAGAGAAGAAAAGATAGCCATCCAATCCAGCACCCGTCCTTTTTCTTGAGAGTCTCCTGTCATGCTGAGACTCCCCTCAGTTATCCCTGCAAAGGAGCTCAGAGAAGTCTGAGGAAAGTGAAAGGATGCAGCACACCTGTGGCTGCCCCCACACTCACCNCACCCTCAGGAGTCCAGCATCTAATTACAGTAAGGCTCTCCCTACAGTTTTCCTGCTCCAGGAGAAGGGCAGATTCCTGGACAATGTCACAGTGTGATGCTAAACTTCCTGCTTCAAACGGAGCCTGAATCATCATAATTGCAGGTGTTGAATGCTGCATTCAGGGATGTTTTCCTACAGTAAAGCATATATCTAAATTTTCAACAGTATTTTTTTTTTTTTTTNTTTTTTTTTTTTTTTTATCAGTACCGTCTGTTATGACTGATTTTATTTTGCATTATTCTTTCAGATATAGCCCAAATTTAATTCTTTCTTCAAGGCCTCTTCCTTATATGAAAAATTACTACTTATATGCTGAGCATTAGCTGAATCCATTCTAGTTTTTACTCAAATATAAATCTATAAAACATTGTATTTTCACTTATTTTGACAGCTAAGTTTTCTCCGGGTTGCTAGCTGTCTGTCCTTGACTTCAGACTATTACTGCCTCTTTTATGGATGAGCTCAGCTGCCATATATGGGTCATGTTCATAAAAGACCACAGTACAGAATAAAGTGCGGAAAATCAGCTTTTGCCATTCTTACTAAATTCTACATGAATACAAAAATAATTTGATAGAGAGGAGGGATGCTTTTTTCTGTATGAGCTGATTAATTTGCTTTCTGCATCAATCTGTCTTTACTCTAAGTTTTTTCACAGCATCACCCATTATAAACAACCAAACGAAGATTATTTGCTATGTGTGCACTGGGTCGGTTTAATAGAACAGCTTTTGGCATCTGCAGTTTTTTTTCTAGGTGATGGCACCACTGTCATATGTGTTTGTTTTTCAGCTGTAGCAGATTTAACCAGCTTTCCTCCAGGCTGGTCACCAGATCGAGGGCTTTAGCGGGCCAACAGGTGAACAAATGATGTGGTGAAAAGACAGGAGAAAGAAATAATCAGGTCTCCACCGAGGGACAGTTATTACCATGGACCTCCCTCAGGCGTTTCTCACTGTTCCACTTATTATCTCACTTCCACATTGCCCTGTGCTTTCAGGGGAGTGGGTGGGAAAGCCACGAGTCTTTCAAATAAACCAATTCCAGCACTAACAGGGACATCTTACATCACACAGGGATGACTCAGCAACTGTGGGCGACTCATTATTTTCTTCACCCAGCCAGAGGGGATGTGAGATGACTGGCGGGTGGATTTGGTTTCTTTGGTAACATACAGGGTACATACAAAATACCACCAACACCTTAAAAGATAATTAAATCTAATACAATAGGACTGGATGTACATCCCTGAAATCACTTGTTTGTGGCTGGTTGTAATTAGCATACAAGAGTTTGCAAATGCAGGCTCAGTGTGATTTCTATGGCAGGAGGAAGCTACTCACACTGTTTGAATGGATTCTACTGTATCTCGCAGCCAGTTTGGTTATGTTCACGTGTAATTTCTGAATCACTGAGAGTAATGAATCTGTGAATAATTTTGTCACTGTAGATTTCAGTTAGTCCGTCTAAGGTGCAACAGTGGACGTTGAAAATGTGATGTAATCGCGGCCAAAACAGCCGACTGCACCTGATCACCTAAATCAAACAACAAACAGGGAGCAGGTAAAGATGGAAAATAAACAGTGTATTAGCCTCCAGGAGCAGGATAGAGAACCACTGGTTTAGAAATTCATTTTAATGAACTGTTTAATGTTGACTTTGTTGCTTGCAAAGCAGGAAATATGATTTTTTCTATATATGCATGCATGCATGAAAACCACATGCAAATTCAAAGCACATATTTTTAGACACATCATGAATTACATTTACATGTGTTAACAAATAGGAATAACACTTCATATTTATGACATTTTCATTAGTCGTCCTATGAAATCCAACATGCTTCCAAAAAAAAAAAAAAAAAAAAATCACACATTCATTGAATTCATATCATGGTTTTCACGTGGGATTTTGTCAGGGAATGATGTGTGTACATTGCTGGCAGGTGGTAGTTGTGAGCCATGGGCATCTAATGCTAGTGACATCTGATTATTCATCATGGGCTCATATGGTGATTATTTAACAGTCCCATCTGGAGATTGACTTCAGTGTGTTGTACTGAAACAAACAGCCAGCGGCACTTTCATTTCCATCCAGCTTCACATTTGCATGGCCTGTATGTCAGATTCCCAGAATCTGGATGCCAGAGCTTCATTATCTGCTCCTTCAGCCCTGTATGCTTCACAGAACAATAGGCTCAACGCAGCTGCCTTACTGCCATGTATGAATTTAAAAAATACACAAAAATTTCTTTAGAATTTATTCCGGATTATTATTTTAATATGAAATTCTTATAGCAAGCAGGAAGCCCCTCATGGATTCACTGTGGTTTCGAGCTGATAATTGACCTGATCTATGCCATAAATTATTTCTGATCATTCTAACAGGATTTAGATGGTTAAAAACAGCACAGATGATCAAATAAAACCACAGAGCTAGGGTCATATTGGTTTAACAGAGCTGCAATGTTTACATTTCTGCTATAGATTGTTATTTTAATTTCCTTAATCCATGAGTTTCCTGACTGAGGCTTCAGTGTAGAATATATTATATATGATGAGATTTTAGATGTAACAGTTTGTTTCAGTGTGTATTTGATTAAAGAGAGAACGCTCTCCTAAGTCTCTGTTATCTTATAGCTTAACAACATGAACAGCTGCTTCTTCACAGTGTGCTCAGTAAGATAATTGGCATTATGGTGCAGTTTCATCTCTTAATTACACATTTCTGTAATGAGCTATCAATCAAATTCATCAATTAAATTTTATTTCTTTTTTTTTCCCACATGAAATGCAACTTATTGATTGACAAACAAACAGGATAAACCATGAAATAAAATAAAGGAAGCCAGGGGGTAAAAACAGCAGGCAGCCTCAAGGGGGCACAAGCCAGTGTCCACCTTGTGCCGGTCCCAAGCCCGAATAAATGCAG
>VXCM01003718.1:33247-54950 GCA_014773175.1 Lucifuga dentata | reverse complement strand
AGAGAGAGAAAGGGGGGGAAGAGAGAGAGAGGGATTTCATTGTTATGACTTTTTATCATAATCAGATTATTTGTAGATAAATTCATTGTTGTTTTTTTAAACATGATAATTACATGTATTTAATCTACACATAACAGCAGCTCATCATACATGAATTAAACATGTTTTTATTTCAGAATGAGGTTTTTTTGACACGCGACATTTTTCCCAAACTTTCCTTCTTCTTCCTGCATAATAATTTACCTGACAGCAAGTCTGTCGTTCTTCATACTGCTCATTACACGGAAAGACTTCATACAGAAAACATGCACACGCCACACACACACACACACACACACACACACACACACACACTNGTGTGTGTGTGTGTGTGTGTGTGTGTGTGTGTGTGTGTGTGTGTGTGTGTGTGTTTTCCAGCAGGTGTTTTCTGTCATGCATCCAGTCTGCACAGAGGAGAGACTGTACAGCTGAAAGAATGTTCCACTGTGTGTGTGTGTGTGTGTGTGTAATTTATAGCCAGACTCACCATNGTGTGTGTGTGTGTGTGTGTGTGTGTGTGTGTGTGTGTGTGTGTGTGTGTGTAATTTATAGCCAGACTCACCATTATTGTCAGTATTTAGTTAAGTTGAATGTTTTTAAGTCTTTGTTGACATAAATACTGGATTCTGATTGGCCGACAGACCTGTGATGTCACAGATCATGTGTGTATTAATGTGCTGATGTTTGCGGCGTAGCTGCAGGTAGAGATGGTACAGACGTGTGTAGGATCTCAGACCATCTTAAAGTCCAGCAGTCTTCTGTGATTCCTGCTGATCTGGCAACTCGTATCCTAACCCGCTAACCTGTGTCCTAACCCGCGTCCTAACCCACGTCCTAACCCGTGTCCTAACCCGCATCCTAACTCGCATCCTAACCTGCATCCTAACCCACATCCTAACCTGCATCCTAACCCATGTCCTAACCCGTGTCCTAACCCACATCCTAACCTGTGTCCTAACCCGTGTCCTAACCCGCATCCTAACCCTTGTCCTAACCTGTGTCCTAACCCATGTCCTAACCCGCATCCTAACCCATGTTCTAACCCACGTCCTAACCTGTGTCCTAACCCGCATCCTAGCCCATGTCCTAACCTGCGTCCTAACCCATGTCCTAACCTGCATCCTAATCCTCATCCTAACCCGTGTCCTAACCCATGTCCTAATCTGTGTCCTAACCCATGTTCTAACCCACGTCCTAACCTGTGTCCTAACCCGCATCCTAACCCATGTCCTAACCCGCATCCTAATCCTCATCCTAACCCATGTCCTAACCCATGTCCTAACCTGCGTCCTAACCCACATCCTAACCCGCATCCTAATCCTCATCCTAACCCGTGTCCTAACCCATGTCCTAATCTGTGTCCTAACCCATGTCCTAACCTGCGTCCTAACCCGTGTCCTAACCCGCATCCTAACTCGCATCCTAACCTGCATCCTAACCCACATCCTAACCTGCATCCTAACCCATGTCCTAACCCGTGTCCTAACCCACATCCTAACCTGTGTCCTAACCCGTGTCCTAACCCGCATCCTAACCCTTGTCCTAACCTGTGTCCTAACCCATGTCCTAACCCGCATCCTAACCCATGTTCTAACCCACGTCCTAACCTGTGTCCTAACCCGCATCCTAGCCCATGTCCTAACCTGCGTCCTAACCCATGTCCTAACCTGCATCCTAATCCTCATCCTAACCCGTGTCCTAACCCATGTCCTAATCTGTGTCCTAACCCATGTTCTAACCCACGTCCTAACCTGTGTCCTAACCCGCATCCTAACCCATGTCCTAACCCGCATCCTAATCCTCATCCTAACCCATGTCCTAACCCATGTCCTAACCTGCGTCCTAACCCACATCCTAACCCGCATCCTAATCCTCATCCTAACCCGTGTCCTAACCCATGTCCTAATCTGTGTCCTAACCCATGTCCTAACCTGCGTCCTAACCCGTGTCCTAACCCGCATCCTAACTCGCATCCTAACCTGCATCCTAACCCACATCCTAACCCGCATCCTAACCCTTGTCCTAACCTGTGTCCTAACCCATGTCCTAACCCGCATCCTAACCCATGTTCTAACCCACGTCCTAACCTGTGTCCTAACCCGCATCCTAGCCCATGTCCTAACCTGCGTCCTAACCCATGTCCTAACCTGCATCCTAATCCTCATCCTAACCCGTGTCCTAACCCATGTCCTAATCTGTGTCCTAACCCATGTTCTAACCCACGTCCTAACCTGTGTCCTAACCCGCATCCTAACCCATGTCCTAACCCGCATCCTAATCCTCATCCTAACCCATGTCCTAACCCATGTCCTAACCTGCGTCCTAACCCACATCCTAACCCGCATCCTAATCCTCATCCTAACCCGTGTCCTAACCCATGTCCTAATCTGTGTCCTAACCCATGTCCTAACCTGCGTCCTAACCCGTGTCCTAACCCGCATCCTACCCTGTGTCCAAACCCGTGTCCACCTGTCTGTCTGACAGTTTACAGCAGTTCATTTTGGTTTTAACGTTGGTCAGTCGTGTGTTTACTTGTTGTCTCTGTTTTCCTGTCTCATACAGACATACACACACACACCTACACACATATATACATAAACATGCACACACATACACACACACACACACAAAGAGCTTCATGTTGTAAATATTTCCTGTATCACGTGTTTAAGTCATCTTTGCTGATAGAAAATAAGATTTAAATGAATTTATCAGGAAAATGCTGCAGCAGCATTTTGATGCAGGTGAGCTGTTACAGCCACAGGTAAACGCCCCGCCGAGGTCTGTGATTGGTCAGTTTAATGCTAAGTGTTTCCTATTGGATAAAATCCTTGTCAGTCAACTCAAAGCTGGTATAAAGTTATGACAAGTGTTCTGATTGGCTGCTTTTAGAATACATTCAAAAATAGAAGAATGAGATGAAAACTTATCATGGAATCATTTTTAGGTTTTATCTTCAACGTCGGTAAAAAGCAGATTTATTCATATTTTAGCGTGTTTCGATTGGTTTGATGCAGCAGTGAGTAGCATCATGGAAGCGTTGATAGCATGTATCCAGGTTTTTGTTTGTGTTATTGCCATGGTAACATTTTTTTTTTTTATTGGTTAAATAAAATATTAATTTTTAAAAATGTTTTTAAATGGCTGCTGTCTGGAATAACTTAGTTTATTGATTAAATAAAAACAGCGTCTGATAGGAGGAATGAAAAAGTCTTATTTACATAAATAATAAACACATAAAAAATGAATTCGTACATACATGAAGAAAGCAGATATTTTACACATCACGTTTGTCTGACGTAGAAAAGTAGCAGAAAACAAAGCTGTATAAAATAAGTTCAGGTAACACAGAAACTCTGTTTTTATTTAATATCAAAAATTAAAAATTAAACAGTAATTATTGTCCAAAATTCATCAATTTATGACATAAAATTTATTCAAAAGAAATCATATTTGGCTAAATTACAACATACTAAATGAAAAATAAATACATTAAGCATAAATAATGAATAAATATATTTTTAAAAAACGTTTTATTGCATTTAACACAGATTAAAATTAAAAGAACTCAAATAAATGTTTAGTAACATTTTATAATCTGTAAGAAAAGCAAAACGTAAATAATTTTATAATTTCATCATTTTCACTTTTTTCTCTTCTCATTCTCTTTTTTTCTCAGCTTCTCTCTTCCTCTTCCATCTGTCCATCTCTCCGTCTTTCTCTCTCTCCCTCAACCTCTTTCATCTCTCTCACCCTTTGTTTGTCTCTTTCTGTATCTGTCTGTCCTTCCTCCTCTTCCTTGTTCTATCTCTACCACCCTCATGCTTTTTCTGTCTTCCTCCACTCTTTTCTTTAACTCTCTCTCTCCTTCCATCTGTCTCTTCGTCTTCTCATTGAACTAAATTAAGGCAGAGGGAAGGAAAGCTAATTAAAATATGAACGGTTTGCATTAAAAATGTATGCATCTCTCTCTCTCTCTTCCATCCGCTGCTTTTTGGGGTTTCTGCCATGTTACATTTAGGAATCAGGGTGGTGATGAAAGACAGCGAACAGAAAGAAAAGAAAGACAAGATGAGAGGCAAATAAAGTGTACAAACGCATGTACACACACACACACACATGTACACACACACACACACACACACACACACACACACTCCCATGCTGTGAAAGCTGGTCGACATTTTGTGATATTTGCGTGGAGGCGAGCGGGGAGTTTGGCATGTGGCGTTCAAGGCCTCGCTGTCAGCCAAACGGATTAACGGAGAGAGAGAGAGAGAGAGGGAGAGAGAGAGAGGGAGGGNCTCGCTGTCAGCCAAACGGATTAACGGAGAGAGAGAGAGAGAGAGGGAGAGAGAGAGAGGGAGGGAGGGAGAGATTGACTAGAAATCTCTGTAAGAAAGTTGGAATGAAACAAAGAAAAGACGTGAGGAGAGAGGGATGCAGCGATTATTAAAACAAAGACTCGTTATGTCTTTACCAGACGAAACAGAAAAAATTACATTTGAAAATAAGAATTAAAAGAGAAGAAAGGGATGGGAGAAGTTAAAAAAGAAAAGAGAAGAAGAAGAGTGAGGAAATGAAATAAATTTTACAAAAGATATATGCAGAGAGACGGATGAATCACAGCATGCTGAGAACACACACACACACAAAGAAAAAGAGAACTTGTGCCAAAATCGTGAATCCCTGCTGGATGAGACGACGCTCAGGGAATTAAAAATCCCACAATTAAACATATGGGCATTAAGATAATTGTGTGTGTGTGTGTGAGAGAGAGAGAGAGAGAGAGAGAGAGAGAGAGAGAGAGAGAGAGAGACAGACAGATGGATAGGAATCAGCCAACCTCACAGCTCACACACACACCCACACACAAACACAAACACACACACACACACACATACATTATCATGAAAACACACATGAGAAGACAGACTCATTTCTAATGTATAAAATATATGTCAGACATGCATGCATCAAATTTCACACACACACACACACACACACAGCAGAGTTTTCCTACCTGAGCCATGCAAAGATTAACTCTGCTGGAAAAGTGTGTGTGTGTGTGTGTGTGTGTGCGCACGTGTGTGAGGGAGGAAGAGAGAGAGAGAGAGAGAGAGAGAAGTGTAGTGAATTAGAAAGGTGGAGGCTGCCCCCCACAGGCCAAATACAGAACTACATCATCCAGAAAGAAAGAAAGACAAAATGTGTGTTCATGAGGTTTTGAGGAAATGAAATAAAATGGCATTTTCAAAATAAAAGTCTGACATATAGGAATATTAAAATAACAAATTACATTCAAACTCAAATAAAGAGAACAGAGAAACCGGATCCTGATCCTGCGTGGTCCAGTCAGGATGTTTGTTTGTTGTTTGTGTGTTTGTTTGTTTACTTCCCCTCACCATGTGTTTCCTCCTGTTGTGTAGGTGGGCTCTCACAGAGAAGACGGTGGCGGCGGCGGCGTGGGCGCTCTGCGTAGCGGACACTCGATGGCCGGACAGGTGTCACACCCTCAGCTGCCCGTCCAATCAGCAACCTCGCCTGACCTGAGCCAGCCTGACCCGTACCGCGGTGAGACCGCCACTTCCTGCTGCTTCCTGCTACTTCCTGTTACTTCCTGTTGCTTCCTGCTACTTCATGTTACTTCCTGTTACTTCCTGCTGCTTCCTGCTACTTCATGTTACTTCCTGTTACTTCCTGCTGCTTCCTGCTACTTCATGTTACTTCCTGTTACTTCCTGCTACTTCCTGCTACTTCCTGCTGTCTCTGAGCTTTTATTCTGAGTTTTAACTGCTAAAACCTCCATGTTTGGCTGATTTAATGACTTTATACGATATGATGATACGATACGACATATCGTATCGTATCATGTTATATTGTATCTTATCGGATCATATCATGCTATATCGTATCATATGTTATATGTAACATACATCATATTACCTCACACATAGACAGCGGTGCACCTTCATTGTTTAATATATTGAAAAATGATCTTAGTTTATTTCATTATTGTGATAAAAATGTTAACATCAATATAATCCCTGTTGTTTCATCTTTTAACCCTGTTCTCCTCTCTCCCGCCTCCTNCCTCCTCCTCCTGCTCCTCCTCCTCCTCCTCCTCCTTGTCCTCCTCCTCCTCTTCCTCCTGCAGCTCTGTCTGGAGGCCTGCAGGGACAGAGCACCTCCTCGGTCAGCTCAGAAATCAAATCAGAGGACGAAGGAGACGAGAACCTCCTGCAGGACACCAAACCGCTGGAGCCCAAGAAGGAGAACGGAGACACCAAGGACCTCAAATCTGTTGAGAGGTAAAGACGTAGTTAACTCCGCCCACCTTGCAGACACATCATCAAAACCCTCAACCAGGCCGGCCGCCATTTTCCCAAAACGCCTTCAGGCTCACAGAACTTCTAATCCACAAACTTCCGTTCTGCCCTCATTTTAATGTTCAAACATGTTTAATCTGTATATAAAAACAAAAAATGGTGAGGATCATTCTGATTGGCTGATGGCGTCCATGATTTTGGCGGTTTTGTGATCAGTGTTGGTTGTTGGTTTCCGTCCTGAACGCGAAACACAAAAAAAAATCATGATGTTTGTGTTTCATCTGGAGGACGACAGAGACTCAAAAACTAATGGTGATGATGATGATGATGATGATGATGGTGATGATGATGATGATGGTGATGGTGGTGATGATGATGATGATGATGGTGATGATGATGATGATGGTGATGGTGGTGATGATGATGATGATGATGGTGATGATGATGTAAATGTGTTTTGATGATTAAAATAATGTGAAAAAAACCCCCAGAAATACTTACTGAACCTTCATCCTCAAATCCTCCTCGTCCTCCTGTTCGTTGGTCACCATAGCAACAATGATGATGAAGACCTGTCTCCGGAGCAGAAGATGGAGAGGGAGCGGGAAAGGAGAATGGCGAACAACGCCCGGGAGCGACTTCGCGTCCGCGACATCAACGAGGCATTTAAGGAGCTCGGCAGGATGGTGCAGCTTCACCTGAAGAGCGACAAACCGCAGACCAAGTTACTGATCCTGCACCAGGCCGTGGCCGTGATCCTCAGCCTGGAGCAGCAAGTCAGAGGTCAGTTTACAAATAAACCGCCTGACCTTTGACCTTGTGATCCTCAGCCTGGAGCAGCAAGTCAGAGGTCAGTTTACAAATAAACCGCCTGACCTTTGACCTTGTGATCCTCAGCCTGGAGCAGCAAGTCAGAGGTCAGTTTACAATAAACCACCTGACCTTTGACCTTGTGATCTTTAGCCTAGAACAGCAAGTTAAAGGTCAGTGTGCTGAGAACTACACGACCTTTGACCTCTCTGTATAACAGTATAAACCTAGTTACTGATCCATGCTGTGGCCCTCAGTCTCAGTCTGGAACATCATGTCTGACATGAGTTTACATGAAAACTACTTGACCTTTGACCTCCACAATTAACAATACAAACAAAATTATCCTGAATTTCCTGATCACCAGTTTGTGGCCTTCGTCCTGTCCAGAGGTCAAGTTACACTAAACTACATGACCTTTGACCTTGTGATCCTGAGTCTGGAGTAGCAATTCCGAAAGCAGTTAATGCTACATGACCTTTGAACTCCATATGACAACAAGCTTACGACACATATTTACAGTTCTAGGACGTTGCCATCACCCTCAATCTGAAATAAAAATGCTGGATTTCCCTTTACAGTAAAATTACTCGACCTTTGACCTAGTCCCCCATAAATCTAAAACAGGAAGTCATAGGTCAGTTTACTCCCAAACTACACGACCTTTGACCTCCATAAACAACAATATAAATCTAATTAAATTGTTACGGATCCTGCATCAGGTTGCGACCTTCATCACCAACAACTAGTTAAAGGTCAGTTTAAAGTAAAGATGCTTCATATGATCTTTGACCTATATACTGTATATATATGTTTGTGTGTGTGTTGTGTGTGTGTGTGTGTATATGTGTGTGTGTATACTGTATATATACACATATATATGTATATACACACACATATACACACACACACACACACACACACACACACACACATATATATAAAAGATAATGGTAAAGTAGGAATCCAGGCCGTGATGCAGGAATTATTCTGTTCATTTGTTTGTAAGTTTAAAGCTTCTAAAGTGGAAATTTAAGGAGGAATTGAAGGTTGCAGAGGTTTCATTCAGGACGTGCAGTGCTGCTGAGGTCCAGCAGGGGGCAGAGCAAAGATTCTGCTTTCAGGGTGGGAAAAAAAAATAACCAGTCACAATTTACAATTCTTCTTCTTCTTCTTCTTCTTCTTCTTCTTCTTCTTCTTCTTCTTCTTCTTCCTCTTTCTTTCTCTCTTTCAGAGAGAAACCTGAACCCGAAGGCGGCCTGTCTGAAGCGCCGTGAGGAGGAGAAGGTCACCGTGACATCAGATGGGACTCCGCTCTCATTGGCCGCCGTCCATCACGCGGCGGCTGCCATGGGCGATGGCTCCAACCCCATGGGACAAATGTAAAAGCAGCAACACCTCCTTCCTGAATGGTCAGAAGATTTCCTTACAGCTCATCTGCTGCCTGACCAACACAAAAACCAGACTAATGGCACACGCTTATTACATGTTAGATTCTGCTGAATCAAAACCAGTGGAATCTAACATGTAATAAACGTATGATATCATACGTTTATTACATGTTAGATTCAAGCCAAAAAAGTCAAGGAAGAAACAAATCATCAGCTGTCAGAACTAAATCAAGAGTAACACGTTCAGCCATGACCGATCATCAGCCGTTACAGTTTAGTCCAGATCCAGATCCTGGTCTGGTGGATTAACATATCTGCTGGGTCAAAGGTCACATCTATGTCATCTCTGTACAGAAACAAATATAGAAATACGCAGCTTCCATCAATGTGTAACTAAGACGATGCTGATTCATAAATATTTTACACAGTTATGAAAATAGATCCAGATGAAGATGATAATCAATCAACATGATCGATCTTTTTAATCATCTGATTTCAAGGTGATGAAAATTCTGGATTTATATTGGAAAGAAAGAGAAATCAGAGAACGTTTGGCTTTGGTGGAGGTATGACCTGTGAGTTCACAGTGTGTGTGTGTGTGTGCATGTTAATCATGCAGTAGTTGGCGTGTAAAGCGTTTCTGATAAATTCTGGCGTTTCTGTGATCCAAAGGTCATGGCGTTTTGTTGATGAGGAGCTTTGACACTAAAACCACATGGAGTTTATCTGCTCACGTTTTACTCTGAAAGGAGAAGTAAAGCCACACTTCCTGTCCTCTCCATTTGTACCTGGAGCTTTGATTGACAGGTGAACTCAGGGTCGTTAAACTCAGCATGCTAACGACCACGTCACCTGTAACAGCTACAGGTAGAACTTTAACCATGAAGCTGCTGTGACACCGTGTCCTGATTTTCCCTTTTTAACACATAAAAGTCATTTTTTAATTTGTCGTTTATTTACCAACTAAAAATCTGAAAACAAAACACGCTTTGTTTTTATTTCTTTGTTTTGAAAATTATTTACATTTGAATTATTTTCATTCCTAACTTAATCTGACCCTCTCTCTCTCTCTCCCCCCCNTCTCTCTCTCTCTCTCTCTCTCTCTCTCTCTCTCTCTCTCTGTCTCTCTCTCTGTCTCTCTCCAGGTCAAAGGTGCCAGAGTTCATCAGAATGATGAGTGACCACTTCCTCTGATGCATTCCCATGACAACCAATCAAACCTGTTTGATGTTTCAGCCTGACCAATCAACTCACTGGAACTGCAGCCTGACCAATCAGATCAGCCTCTCTCTCTCTCCTCTCGTCTGTCTCCGTCCTCCTCTTCGCTGTCGTCTCTTCTTCTTGGACTTCAGAGTGGAATTAGTCACTTCGGCCTCTTGGTGCCATTTTGCATCTGAACTGAACTGGGCGCCACTTTGTGGAGACGTTAAAATGGCGTCTCATGGGAACTTTGACAACCAAGTGACAAATATGGACTCACATCATGCAAGAAATTCTTCTTCTACTCCTCTTTTATCAGCATTCCCAGTTTGACAGAACAGAATGGTTCTATATAAAATAAATCTTTATGTGAGAAAAGCAAAATGACTAAAGTTTAAGATGAGCAGCTGGACGAAGGCGGCGAGGAAGAAGAGTCTGAGGTCGTTCAGAACGGAACAAACATATCACGAAATGTTAAAGAGCAACACCGCGCTGCCGTCTTTGAACGCAGCCTCAGCGCGTCTCTGACTGAAATCTAGCGCCACACTGTGGATGAAGCCGTGCCTGACGTCCACCTGGATGCTAACCAGTCCGATAGATACACACGGAAAACAACAAACAAACAAACAAACAAACAACAGAGCAGGAACATTTCCAGGAAGTGTCAGGAAAGCAGATCCCCATCAAATTACATACTTTTAGATGTAACGAGAACAAAATGAGTAAATTCAGAGATCATGCAGCTTTTCTGAGGTGCTTCACATGCTGAGTGACTGAAAAAACTAAAAATGAAGGGACTTTTATTTTGAAAGATTTGCTTTTTTGACGATCAAAAGAGGCGGGGCTAAGAAAGAAAAACACAGCGTGGGGATACTTTCTTCCTCCTTTCATGCATTCCCAATTAAACTACATATTTTTTACATTTTGAGTGTAAAAAACAGATATTTATGTTGTATTTTTGTTAGCGTGTCATGCTAACATGCTAGCAGCCACGTCGACTCAACCAACTGCAAAATTGTGCTGAATGAACACTTAGTAATCTAAAAAAAGAAGAAGGGGAGTTTTACCCAGAAGGCCCGTGTGTATCTATGTGTGTGAATATTTAGACGAAAACTTCTCAATCATTCAATCAACTAATCAATCAATCAATCAATCAGTCAGCGGCTCCGGAGGGGCTGAAGGATTTAAATGACTGAAGGTCGATGATTTATAGAGAAAAGTGTACTTGTAAACGCAGTAGCCTGATGAATTCTGACGGATGTTTCTTGGCGTTCTGGTTTGAGGTTTTAGTTTTAGCAACTCACACAGACGCAGAAACGACGACGGAAAGAAAAAACGAAAGACAAAGTCATCGCTTCAAGCCTGAAACGAGCATCCTAATCAGAGTCTTTAGGAGTCGTGGGTTGATGCTCGGCATGGGTGGAGCAGGCGGAGATCGTGATTGGTCGCCGGGCTGTTGGCAGTGTCGCTTCCTGATATTCGATTCTGAGATTTGTTCGACTTCACGTCTAAAGAATCTCTTCTCAAATGTTTTATCTCATCTGTGTTCAGAGCAAAACGTTCAGGCAGCCCGTTTAACGAGCTCAGATTCAGACAGATCAGCAGATTCCTCATTAAATAATAAACTTCCATCAAACCCAAAACCACCCATCTAGGGAAATTTTCTCCTGATGACATGTTGGATTCTGTCATTCCTTTCCTGATTTAGTGTCAGCACTCAAAACCTGAGCCCCAAAAATTATAAGCCCAGATCCAAATTTTCACAAATCAGAAATGACAGATCGGAAATCAGAGATCAGAGATCTGGTGTTTCCTCTTCCTGTCTCTGCGCTCTTTCTTCAGGTTCTTGAGTTAAACAGAAATGCTGCTCGTTGCTGCTCCTCGTTTCAGAATGGCGGTTCAGGTAAACAGCGACTCCTGGTCCTCGATGTCACGGTTCCTTCAGACCAGCAACATTTTGGGGCTAAAAAAGGCGGCAGGCGAACCGTTTTTTTCTGGCCGAGTATCAGTTTTACGGCAGAAGCATCCTGAATGGTTTGTAGTTTGGTTCCAGCATCACCACCGCCGCCAGAAAGTGAAATCAGAATATGTGAGAAAATGTCTGATAGCGCTCCATCTTGAATCTCAGACTTCCTGTCCTCAGTCCTGACCTGCGTTTGACTTCCAGTCCTAACGCTGCCGTCTCTGCTGACTTCAGCCTTGCCAGCGTTAAACCGCGTCCTTGCCGCCGTCCTGGCTCCGCCCCATGCCGCCATCCTGGCTCCGCCCCATGCCGCCGCCGTCCCAGAGATGCAATCTGAACATTCACACTTGTACCAATGTGCCTTTTAGAGTTCATATCATCGGACATTGACCTGGTCTTTAATAGGATGCAAGCTTAGGGAAACCTGTTCTTAGCCGTTAGGTTCTATGCAGTCGGGTTTTTTACAGACCTGGAATTTAAAAAAAGATAAAAAGGAAAAAAAAGTATTTTTTGGATAAAAACTGTATTTAATGTACTGTATGCTTATATGTAAGTAGACAGCGTGTTCGGGCTTTCAGCCGATGGGACAGACGCTTCATTTAGTAACACGAGCCCCCNTGGTGAACGACGCGTCTCTTCTTGTATTATAGCCTATCAGCTTTTTATCAATATTTGATCGGCTCGTCTGTAAGCCAACGTAGTCTCAGTACACAGTTTGTGGTCGTATGTTGTAAAACAGATTGTTTTTTTATTTTTCTCTTTTTTAAGAAGAATCATTTCTCTTATTACATTTTTTTGTCTGTTCTGGTTTTACCGTCTATTAAACAGAAAATATGAAAAAAAAAAACCAAGATAAAACATTTCAAAAACAAAAAACAGTTTGCCATCTGACGAGGTTGTCTTCGTCGTTGGCCTTTTCGACGCGGTTTAAGTCCCCCGCAATCAACAGGAGGACGCAGAAACTGGAAAAGAATCTATTTGAATAAATCAATCTATATATAAATGTACAAAAAATATATATGATATATAAGGAGGGCGGCCATTTTTCTTTTTTTCTTCTGTTTGAAGGGAGGAGTTATTTTCTCAAAGACTGAACAGGAAGACGTTGGCGAGGCCCCTCAGTGTTCTAACTTTTCGACTGACTTTGTTGTGTTCTCTGTTGCCGTGACAACAACCTCCGACTAGTACGGCATCCCGCACAGGACAAACGGGACCGGAGCTCCAGCGCTCCATTCACGCTATCAAACGAAGGCGATAACACACATGGACATTTGTAAATTGTATGCAACAAAATGGCAAACTTCACCATTATTTTGAAGTTGTGTATGTAAAAGTTATATTTTTACATGTAGACTGTTGTTATTTTGTGTTTTAGAAATATGTTGTATCAGGTTTTGTTTTTGTTTTTGTTTTTTGTTAAGATGAAAAAGTAAAATTCAGTGTGTTGAAAAAAACAGTGTCACATTGAAAATGTAGTGAGATCAAAAATTTCCAAAATCGTTTCTTTATTTTTTCACGTTATGTTTATATTTGTGAGGACGTTTTGTGGGCGGGGTCAGAAATCATAAAAGGTATATTTGATGATGTTCGTTTCATTCTCGCGACATTACCATTTTTACTGTGTTTTCTTTTCTTTCTGAGAAATGTGTAAATAGTCACACAGACTCCACGTGGTTTCTGTGGGGTGAGATGATGATGATGATGATGATGATGATGATGATGATGATGATGATGATGATGATGATGACGACGAACCTGTTTTCATTTTTAACGAGCTCGTATACCTGCCAGCGTTTCACATTGGACCAAACATCCAAAGTGTGAGATCAGATGTTTTCTTTGTTTGCATGTGGAGTCGCCGTGCCGACGGGCGTCGGAGCTTTTTGGGGCCTGAAATCACTAAAGCAAAAAAATTAAGCATGCAGCACTGAAATTTATATTTAAGAAATATGTTAAAGGACCATACTGCTGGTTTTGCATGTTTGAGCCCAATAAACACAACCAACACACACGTTATTTTACTGCCAGCCATTTTCCAAAACATATTGCTGGAGAGGTAAATATTAGAATTGTTTTTCCTACCTTCCAGACTAACATTGGTTTCAGTTCATTTCAGCACAACACAAAAAATCAACCTGAAGAGACGTGAAACGTGCTGAGATAATTAATCGTCACGGAGAAGAAAACACTCTTCTTATTTTTTGTTGAAGTTATTTCGTGGAAGAAAATGTTTGTCTCCAGCAGAGAATCTAGTTCCAGAACAAAACCAGAGAAATGAAAATGCCCGTGCCTTCTACAATCACGTGCATTGATTTTTAAAATCTGAACGTTTGATTTTGAAAGTTGAGGGGATTTTAGCAAAATAACATGAAAAATAAAATGGGTTTTTTTTTGTTTTGGAAAATGGTTGGAAGTAACGTAACATGTATATCTTTTTTTTTTTTTTGAGTGACTTAGGCAAAACCACCATTATGGTCCTTTAAGAAACTTTTTAGGATTTTATACCTCATATATAGATACTCCCAGATTTATTTGCAGCCCTCCAAATCCCAAAATTTGGCATTGTACATTTGTTAAAATGTCAAAATAGCCCAAATTTGTTGGTGTTTATCATGACTCCAAAACAAATTGCTAAATGTATTTCCTAAAGTTGTTATAAATCCTAAAGTCGTTATAAAATTTCGCACCTGTAAATTCTAAACTTTGTTTTAATTTCTCGTAATCTCAAAAAAAAGGTTCTCTAAAATGTATTTGTTATAGTTATAAAACAAAATGTGTTTGTGGGTTATAACAAAAATCAGAGTTTATATCTCTTAAAATTCTTTATTCATGTTTTGGGGCCCCACTGGTTCCAGCTCCTGATTGGCCGATTCTGACTCCTGTGCTTTTGTATGAAATCAGTTCTTAATCAGTGAAAAACCCTCAGAAGCTATATTAATATGATATTAATAAGAACATTTGGTAAATCATTGGATGTGAGAGTTGCAGATATAAATCAGCAGGTCGTCTGCAAACAATCATTTCAGCTATTTTCCCAAAAAGAAATTGGATTATGTGCAAAGTGGTTTCAGTCTTTGTTTTGGTGTTTTTGGCGTTAAAATGAGCTTCGCTGCTTTGATGGACCTAACGGTTAAATGACTCAACCTGTCCATTTAAGTGCTAATGTCTTTTTTAATATTGTTGTTTTTGTGAGGCTTCATTTCATATTTTTCTCTTTGTTGTATAATCAAGTCAAACATGCTCCAGAATTACAGTATTTACATTTTTATGTTTGTATTAGCGGAAGTCGTTTGGTTTCCTGCGTGTTGTACATAACTTCCTGTTACTCTGTACGTTTTACTGCAATAATGAGTTCAATTCCAAACAGAATTCCTGTCCTTTGTTTTCCCAGCAGACTCACAAACAGGAAGTAGATTCCATGTTCTCACCAGACTGACGTTTAAAAATAAAAAAAAAACAGTGTCAGCAGCACAACGCATCAAAACTTATTCCAACCTTATCTGTAGATTTCATTTGCAATAAGAATAATACCGTAAACCTCCACCAAGGCCAACAAAATCACCCCCCCCCCCCCNAAAAAAAAAAAAAAAAAAATGCGAAAGCCTCAACCTTTATCACCTAAAAATAATCCACATTTATGTTTAACATTTTATCAAGTTTCTAAATTTCATGTTGGTGAATCAATTCTGATTTTATTGTGAAAATCTGTTCAAATTGACTTTGATTTTCTAAGCTTAAAACTTCTTCCAGATCCTGAAAATGATCCGGATCACTTCCAATATGGAATCAATTCTTCTTCTGGACGTTTTCTATCCATCACCCATATTTTATCTAAATATGTCAATAACCTTTAGAGACATAACAAACAAACAAACAAACAAACCGCTGATCATATGACTTCCTGAATGGATGTAAAAACAGACAAATATTTTTACCTTTGTGTGTTTTTATTGTGCTTTTCAGATATTATAAATCAAATGGTGCAGCACCTAAGTTTTATTTAGATTTTTTTTTTATTGTACCCAAACATTGTTTTGATTTATAGAATGCACAATAAAAAAAAACACAATTTTTAAATAAGTTTGTTTAGAAATGGAGTTTTCTGTTTTTGCAAATGAATTCTTCATTTGTTCCACAGAAACAATTTATAAAAAAACAGAATCAGAAACATGCTGCAGTTAGTACTAAAAAGATGAACAAAGGAGAAAGTTTTTACATACAGAAAAAATAAAAATGGCTGCCAGGATTTTCAGTATTTCTCCTGATTTTTTTTTTTTTTTAACTTGTGGCTTCAATATTATTCATCTTCATAAAAAAGTCAAATTATTTATGATATCTCTTAACTTTCTAAGTCTCATAATCAAAGTAAATGAAATTAGCTCAACAGAATTTGGCTTTTATTGACTAATTAAAAAATGTCTTCTACAATCATAAAATAACAAGGAAATACAGTTCTGTTTTAATATTTATTTGAACAATACATATAATAAAAAGTATGAGATCATCAAAAATAACTATTATCAGTATCATATAACTATATACAGCATAAAAGAATACACATAAAACAATAAATAAAAAATATAATAAAAAAGGTCAGAGGTTAAGTGAAAAAAGTTATTCTGTACATCACATATATAATGTATATATGAAAACATGTTGATGGACAGAGCAAAGAGAGAAAAGGAAATAATACAGTTTTATCTTTCAGAAACTGGTTTTCAGTAACATAACATCCATCCATACATCCGTCATACATCCATACATCATCCATCATCCATGCATCCATACATCATCCATCATCATCCATCCACACATCCGTCATCCATCCATCCATCCATACATCATCCATGTATCCATACATCCATCCATCCATCCATCATCCATCCATACATCATCCATCATCATCCATCCATACATCCGTCATCCATCCATACATCCATACATCATCAATCCATCCATCCATACATCATCTATCCATCCATCCATCATCCATCATCCATCCATACATCCATCCATTATCCATCCATACATCGGTCATCCATCCATCCATCCATACATCATCCATCCATCCATACATCATCCATCCATCCATCATCCATCCATACATCTGTCATCCATACATCATCCATCCATCCATCATCCATCATCCATCCATTCATCTGTCATCCATCCATCCATACATACATCATCCATCCATCATACATCATCCATCCATACATCATCCATCCATCCATCCATCCATACATCATCCATCCATATATCATCCATCCATCCATCATCCATCCATCCATACATACATACATACATCCATACATCATCCATCCATACATCTGTCATCCATCCATCCATCCATCCATCCATCCATACATCATCCATCCATCCATCCATCCATACATCATCCATCCATCCATACAACCATTCATCCATCCATCCACCCATACATCATCCATCCATCCATCCATCCATCCATCATCCATCCACCATCCATCATCCATCCATCTATCCATCCATCCATCCATCCATCCATCATCCATCTATCCATCCATCCATTATCCATCTATCCATACATCCATCATCCATCCATACATCCATCCATCATCCATCCACCATCCATTCATCCATCCATCCATCCATCCATCCATCATCCATCTATCCATCCATCCATCATCCATCTATCCATACATCCATCATCCATCCATACATCCATCATACATCCATCATCCATCCATCCATCCATCCATCCATCCATCCATCCATCCATCCATCATCCATCTATCCATACATCCATCATCCATACATACATCCATCATACATCCAGCATCCATCCATCCATCCATCGTCCATCCGTTCATCCATCCATTATCATCCACTTATCCGGGTCGTGGTGGCAGCAGACTAAGCAGCCCAGCCCACACTTCCTGTCCCCACCAGGGGACGTCTCAGTATGGAGACGTCCCCTGGTCGTCTCCTGAGGGAGGTCTTGGGAGACGAGACGACCAGGGGACGTCCTTACTAGGGAGACGCCCCCTGGTTGTTGGACCGGGATCCTAAGGAAACGGGACGCTGAATGTGATTGGACCAAACCAAACCAAAGCAGAGCAGACAGACGTTCAGCTGCTGACAGCAGAGAAAGAGGACAATTTTAACTCATCCGTCTCAGCCATGTCTCACAGATCATACACGTAACACATATGAAAAGTAGAATCTGCTCAGTCTGGACACAGCTGTGGTCCGGACTGGATCCGGACCGGAGTCCAGACTTTGAGGATGACTGACGTAACATGTATGAGAGTTGTATTTGTCAAACTCAACATGTAAAACCACCTGAATGCCCCTTTAAATACATTTAGAGTGGGAGTTTTAATTGAATTGAGCAGCATCTGATGCAGTGTGAACATCCACCGTGACCTCTGACCTCTGACCTCTGACCTGCTGACGGCTGTAGTGTGTGTGTGTGTGTGTAGTGTAATGTGTGTGTGTGTGGGTCAGACATGTTTGCGTGCTGTTGATGGGCGTGTTCACTGATTCAACCTTTACTCACTGATAACTCACTGCTGCACCTACATAACACACACACACACACACACACACACACACTGCCTGCTGTAAAAAGAGTTGATTGATAAGTTCTGAGCCTGACCATGACACAGCGAGCAGGCGTGTTACTTCGTTTTAATGAAGTAATAGAATTCCTGAGCTGTGTGTTTCTGACTTAAAGGACCATTGCACACAACGTATTAAAGTGGTACATATTAGAATTGTCTTTCCTACCTTCCAGATTGCCATTGGTCATAAAAATCTACTTTAGAGACGATAAATAATCATCATGTTTAACTGATCATGGAGCTTCACAGGAAAAAAGGTACGTCTCTGCCAGGAAATATAGTCCCAGCAGACGATGGCTTTTCCTGAGAAATGAACATTCAGACGTACCTGTCAGCAGGTGAGATGTTAAGATTAAATCACCTGAACATTGATGCTGAAAGATGAGAGGATTTGGCAGAATAACAGGAAATATGATTTAAATTATTTGGCAATAATGTCACATGTTAATATATTTTGGGCTGAAACATGCAAAATTACCAGTATGGTCCTTTAAGAAGTAACTGTACACTTTTACCTTTATGGATTAGTATTTAGTATTTTTAGTAGTACTGTACTGTAGTAGTATTTTTATTTATCAAGTATTATCAGAGCAGAATAAACCAAAGATTAAACTCACGTGTGTGTGTGTGTGTGTGTGTGTGTGTGTGTGTGTGTGTGTGTGTGTGTGTTCAGCTCTGAGGAATGTGAGGCATGGTTGCCCGTGTTGCCCAACACAAAGCAGCTCTTGGCTTCAGTTGGTTGTCATGGCAACCAGCGTGTTTAATGAACACGGTGTCCTCTGACCTGTAGGAGACTTAGACCTTCAACTGTGGCATGTCAGAAAGCACATGGGAAGCAGACCACAGTGTGTGTGTGTGTGTGTGTGTGTGAGATTCACTTTGAACTTTGAGTCCAGAGTTTCTTCAGACAGCAACTTTAACATCAAACCACTTTTTAGAGTTATTAAAGGACCATACCTGTGGTTTTTACATGTTGAAGCTCAACTGACATACATGTTTTGTTACTGATAACCACTTCTCAAAACACAAAACCACGTTTTAGTTTTTCTGTTATTTTGTTAAATCCCCTGATGTTTGAAAATCAAACGTTCAGGAAATAAACTCACCTGAAACTTCAGCATTTCACCTGCTGACAGGTACGTCTGAATGCACAGGTACTCTCCTTTTCTTGGTATCTCAAACACATTTCACATCTCTACAAGTTGATTTTTATGTCATCCTGGAATGAACTAAAACCAACAACAGGCTGGAAGGTAGGAAGAACAACTCTAATATTTACCGCTCTGGTTGTATGTTTTGGGAAACGGACAGGACTGACACGTGTGTGGGATGTATTTATTGGGCTGAAACACATAAAACCACCAGTATGCTCCTTTAAAATCTCACGTAGCTGCTAAACGAGGCGAGACAATCCATGACAAAGACAGATAGATAGAATTAAAACACTTTTTGTTAACGTGTCCCTTACAAAGTTATTTTATTTTGTAATGGACATAAACAGATTAGTTTTCTTTTCTTTTATCTTTGTTCAAAAAAAGATTGCAAGAAAAGTAACGAACAAACATTCCTCTAACAGTTACACTGATGCAAAAGACTTCCAAATACGGAGAGAGAGAGAGAGAGTTTCTCCTTCCCATCACGTTTCCTCATTTTTGAATAAATAAATAATATTCACAGACAGACAGACAGCCTGCAGGTAAAGCAGCAGATGCTCTTTGTGCGTTACCGCTGTGCGTCGTTACGCAGCGCAGCAGGTGCAGCTTGGCTCCGCCCACAACACAAACTCCTGTCAGCAGGAAACAGCGGTGGTCATTCCGCTTCACACCGGCGCACCGGGAGCACCGAGCACAGGTAAGAGCCGCTCCTTCACCTGCGCAGGTGTTGCTGCTTTTCCTGACTGACGCACCGGAACGCCGCTTTTCCCGCCGCGGGATTCAGTCAGATTCTTTAGGAATATTCAGGAATATGTCGGGAATTCCGCTGCAAACATGCGCGGTGTGGATATTTTGCGTTTTCTCTGCCAGGAATATGAACGGGAATATTTCAGAAAGATTCTAACTTCCTTCAGGAATATCAGGAATATTTTAGGAATATTACTGCAGAAGTTTGATGACGTCATTTTAAAGCAGATAATAAATCATTCTGATCAGAATCGGTTCTGTCTGATCAGATGTGTTCACCTGATGGAAAGTGTGTTCCTCTTAGATGTTGATTGGCTAATCACCAGGTGTGTGTAGAGCAGGGAGAGATCAGTGTTTTTAAAGGAGCATACCAGTGATTTTGCATGTTTGAACCCAATAAACACTGCTGTGTTACTGTGAGCCATTTTCCAAAACATAAAGCTGTATTTTAATTTTCTTCTTATTTTGCCAATAAAATCTTTCAAAATCAAAAGTTCAGGTGATAAACTCACCTTAAAATTAAGCGTTTCACCTGCTGACACTTACACATGATTGTTGAAGTCAAGGCCATTTAATTTCTCGGTAAAAGATGTTTTCTGCTGGGACTATATTTCCTGGCGGAGAAATACATTTTCTTCTGCATGACTCCGTGTTGAATTTATGTTGTTACTTGGACAAAAATATATAACAGATGTGTTGTCCTCTGATTATTTATCTCAGCACGTTTCACGTCTCTGAAGTTTATTTTATGTTTTACTGGAATGAACTGAAACCAACGTTAGTCTGGAAGGTAGGAAAAACAATTCTAATATTTACCGCTTCAGTCGTATGTTTTTAGAAAGTGTTTGGAAGTCATGTAACACGTATGCAGTTTGCATTTATTAGGCTCAAACTTTCAAAATCACACAGGTATGCTCCTTTAAACTCAGAAACAGATTCAGGAAGTCTGTGAACTCGCTGCTGTGTGGGCATCAGATGTGCACACGCGTGTTTGGCGTTTCGGGTGTTTGATTTGTTGACAAGGCATTTGATTGGTTGACGGGGTGTTTGATTTGTTGACGGGGCGTTTGATTCGTTGACAGACGGGGCGTTTGATATGTTGACAGGGCATTTGATACGTTGATGGGGCGTTTGATTGGTTGACGGGGCAGGCCGGCTGCACTCTGCACCATGTGCAATAAGAAAACACCTTTATCTTTACGTGGAGGGTGAGGCTGAGTCATTTGTTTTCACCCCACGTGTCTCCTGCACAAGGATCCACGATTATTTAACGACATCAATAATAATAATCAGGACAGAGAACACAACGGTGCGTTTGAGTGTCAGAGGAAATGTGGGAATCTTTGGATTTTTTAATCTTCATAAAGAGCTGATTGACCTGTTAATGATAATGTGGCCGTAATGAAGCTGATTGATTTCTGCAGGTTTCTGATTGGTCGCTGAGCTGCAGGTTTCTGATTGGTGG
>VXCM01003718.1:5747-30747 GCA_014773175.1 Lucifuga dentata | reverse complement strand
ATTTAATAACATGGAACACCACGTGCCAAAATTCAATAAAAACGGCATTATGAAATAAATAACTCTCTGCAGAAAGACCAATAAATTATGAACTAATTCCATATTATTAAATCTTATTTCATAACATTTTTATTTCATGATGTCCTGTTTTTAAGTCTTTTTATTTCATAACACTATTTTTCTGAACGCTCTTCATATATCATAATGACACGTTTCATGATGAGATCTCAGCCTGTTAATCAGGACCAGTGGGCGTGGCCTAATGCTGATTGGTTGTTCGAGTCATCAAAGGCAGAAAAACTCAACATAAATCAAAACTTATAAGTCAAAACTCCCAGTACAACTGACCGGTCATCGTACGCGTTGTACCGGGAAGCTGCTCGCTGCAGCTAGCCGTTAGCGGAGCTTCCTGTCTTCCTGTTAGCCGTTAGCAGAGCTTCCTGTTAGCCGTTAGCGGAGCTTCCTGTCTTCCTGTTAGCCGTTAGCAGAGCTTCCTGTCTCTGAAAACATCCTGTCGTCGAAACAAGTTTGTAATTCATCTTTATTTTAATCATCGACCAGATATTAATGATAAAACCTGCAAACTTCATGTGGTGACAGTTTAATAGTTTTAGCAGCAAGTTTTGATTTATGTTGAGTTTATCTGCCTTTGATGACGACTGGAACAACCAATCAGCATTAGGCCACGCCAACTGGTCCTGATTGACAGGCTGAGATCTCATTATGAAACGGTCATTATGATATACGTTCAGAAAAACGGTGTTATGAAATAAAAAGACTTAAAAACAGGACATCATGAAATAAAAAGGTTATGAAATAAGATTTGATGATATGGAATTATTTCATAATTTATTGGTACTTTTGCAAAGAGTTATTTATTTCATAATGCTCTTTTTATTGAATTTTGGCACATTTGGCTTTCCATACAATAAAGGCATACTGCTTTTTTTGTTTTGTAAATTTTTTTTATAGGAGGATTTTTATAAAGTCTAAACGTCGCTGCCATTACACGACGTTTAGATTTTAAACGTGGAGTCATGGGAAAGAGAAGTGGCAGGAATGTCAGGAATGAGGGTGTTAGCCGTGTTTAAATGAAAACACACACACACACACACACACACACCCTCAGGCACACACCCACAGTGCACACACATAAAATTGTGTGGAATGGTAACACACACCCGAGCAGCAGAAGTCTGATGTCATTCACCTCAGTACGTTCACACACACACACACACACACACACACACACGTTGTATTGTTCTTTATCAGTGTGATAAANTTCACACACACACACACACACACACACACACACGTTGTATTGTTCTTTATCAGTGTGATAAAGGTTACAGCAAAGCGTGTGTGTGTGTGTGTGTGTGTGAGAGAGGTCAATGATAAAGTCTGATGTTTGTTATGGCTACATGAGTCTGGTGTTGTGTAACAGAAATATATCAGCTTCATACAGAGAGATGATGAAGATGATGATGATAATGATGGTATTGCTGATGATGATGATGATGATGGCATTGCTGATGATGATGGTGATGATGTGATGATGGTATTGCTGATGATGATGATGATGATGGCATTGCTGATGATGATGGTGATGATGTGATGATGGTATTGCTGATGACGATGGTATTGATGGTGATGATGATGATGATGTGGTAATGATGATGGCATTGCTGATGAAGATGATGGTGATGATGATGATGATGATTGTGGTGATGATGATGATGATAATGATGATGTGCTGTAATTGGATAACCTGAGCTGGAGAAACTCTTTTCTGTGATTTTGTCACTGAGTGTTGCTGTGGAGGAGAAGTGGGCGGGGCTTCTGGCTCGTTGTAAAGTTTAATTGTAGTTTTATTTTGAAGGTAACCTGGATGTTTTAACAGAGAAACTCCTGCAGCTTTGTGACTCATATCATTCACGTTTATACAGGTAGGACTTTAAATATGATAAACATTTGTCAGTTATAAAATGTTCTACTCCAGCAGTCGTATTTTTTGGAATATGGCAGTAATGTAATGCTCAAACATAAAAAACCACTGGTATGTTCCTTTAAAATCTCTAACTCAGGAAAGCAGGAAAGAACTTGCTTTGTTATTTAAATCAGAAGCAGCGTTACCTGGCAGGTGTTCCTGATGTTGTGATCAGACTCTGAGCTGATGATCAGAGGAAACTTCAGCTCGTGTCTCCTTACCTGCTGAATCCTGCTGACATCGCTGACGTTAACGTTTCGCTGCAGAGGAAAACCCTGGTTCATGTTTTCTACACGTGAAACAGATTTACATGCCTGAGACGTTTCTGCTGAGATCCATCAACGGCCGGAGACCAAAACCAAACGTTCACCTGTACAGACTAACTCACCTGTAGAAACTAACTCACCTGTAGAAACTAACTCACCCGTACAGACTAACTCACCTGTTGGAGGAAAAAAAGCAACAGCAAACCAAACGAAGCTAAAAACGACAGCATCTTCAGGAATTCTTCCACGCCTCCAAACGCTTCCGGAACGTTCCTGCATCTAAACACGTTTTCTCTTTTCCGAGCTGCACCTTCACGTTCCGGTCAAACATTCCGGTTTGGGTCGCGAGTTTGTTTCGCAGCCAATTTTCAGCATCTTGTAATTTCTGCGCTAATGGACGCCTGAGAGTCCTAATTATTCATCGTTGTGCGGTAGAAAGTCGCTGAGACGCTTCTTACAGCGATTTACATTTTATAGCTGCTGGATTTTTCCCAAAGTTTTAATGATGCTGCTTTCGTTATGCAGAAGCTCCAATTTAGCATCTGGGGAAGTTGGCTGGACTCCAACTCTGTGGTCACTTCTACTCGTTACGCCGAGTGCTGCTGCTGCTGTTTGTTGTTGTTTGTTGTTGTTTTTGTTGTTGTTTGTTGTTCTGGAGGTAAACGAAAAGTTGAGAAAATTTGAAGAAAACTAACTGTCTGAAAATATAGCTTCAGCTTTATGCAGAACAAAGATGGGATTACAGGACTTTGAGAGGAATTAATAATGATAATAATAATAATAATAATAATGAGTCTGTAGGATTATTATTTTGTTTGTTGTTTTCCTTTTTGTAAAGCGATGATCTCCTCCATGATCATTATATGAAGAAAAATAATAAAAACTTGGTCATGGAGAACAAAGATGAGCAGGATATTGGCTTCTGCGATTTATTGCAAGGGTTGACTGAAAAATTCTGAGCCTGGTAGAGAGGAGTGTTTTTTTTTTTTTGCTGCAAAGACACGATCAGTGTTCAGTGGATTAATGTGTTGAATCGGACAAATAGCGTCATGCAACGTGACGGTATTTCCTTATTAATATGACAGGAAGTGATTCATAAAACATGTGAAGCAGAAAAATTAAGACGTGTTTCAGTCTGACGGTAAATCTCCAGTTTATAGAGAAAATAATAAAGACAGAAGATGATAATAACATGATTTTTGTGATATTTTCTGAATTTATCTGCTGTTGATTGTGAAATGTGAATCTGATAAGTCATCAGATAAATGTAGTAAAAGTAGAAAGTTTCCAGAATGTACCACCGCCTCCAAATTTAACTTCATTGCAGCACTGAAGTAAAAGTACTGCATTACTTCTGACCTCTGAACCAAACGAACTTCATTTCACTTCTTCGTTAGATTGTGATATTTTTCTTTATGCTGCTATAAAAACAGAGGCGGTTTAGGAAGGATGAATGATGAAATTAAATTTGGAATAACTGTTTTTGAGGAGAGAGTTAATGAGGTGAGAAGAATGTGATGTAAATGTTAAACACAGACAAACTCGTTTGGCTCAGGTGGAGAAAAGTGCAAGTTCACCATTATGCACTATTAAATACACACAAACTGGTTCTACAGGGAGAGAGAGAGAGAGAGAGAGAGAGAGAGAGATTAATATTTTCAGTTTAGATTGGTAAAGGCATATTAAAATAAGCAGCACAAATGAATGAATGATGCTTAATTCATAGTCTGAACAAAGTTTTTAGGAATAAAGCAGATTATGGAAAAAAAAAACCTGTTTATTAGTGAACTATGTGAATCTGCAGGGTCTCTCTCTTTCTCTCTCTCTCTCTCTCTGCTGGTTCAAAGGTCACCAGAACTCACGGTGAAACACCACAGCTGTGAGTCATGGGCAAAGCATGCTGGGTATGGAGCTGTGTGGTGTGTCAGGGTGTGTAAGGGTGTGTGATGTTATCATGATGGTGCAGCTCATTCGCTTCATGACCTCTGACCTCTTTTATGCCCAATAACCTCAGTACAGCTGATCCTCCCACCATCTGAACCAATCACATCATCACGTTTCTATCTGTGATATTTAATTCCTGTATGTTTCTGATTTTTTTTTTTATTATAATGACCCACAAGCAAATATATTATATTTATTTTCTGAAAGAACAATGAACAATACACAATATATATATATACATATATTTATATTTTAAATACAGCACATTTAAATAAAGAGAGTGACAGTAAAAAAAACTCATGGCATAAAAATAAGACTCTAAAACACTTTAACAGGAAGAAATAAAAATAAAATAAAATGATGAAAAAAAAATTAAAAGCAAAACAGATAAACATTAATGCATAAAATAACAAATGACCTGTGAAAATAAATTCAAATAAATTAATAAATAACAGTTAAAAGAGAAGTCAGTATCATGTTTCAGGTTACATGTGTAACTTATCCAGTCTTTTATTTAAATAAGTAACATGAGTGTAACATGGATACACTCTGTAATAACATGTTGTATTAAAGCGATAAACACAGAATAAAAGTGATTGGTTTCCTGCAGGCATTGCTGCGACCTGACACGACTCCAGCGTGTTCTATGTTCAAACAGGAAACAGGGAGAGTCTGAGACAAAAGTAACCCAGTACAAGTAATCTGATTACTGAGAGAGAGAGAGAGAGAGAGAGAGAGAGAGAGAGAGCTGTCATGCAGGCTCCTCCCTCCTCATACCTGTCTGCTTGTTAAGGTGTGTGTGTTTAGCTTGGCGTTCACAATAAAATCCCTCATCGTGTTCGACTCCATGGCGTTTCTTTGTCCTTCAATGTTTACTTAGTTTTTACTTCCATCTCAGAACTCACCAGTGCTAACTGCAGAAGGGATTTTATTTTGAAAGGTTCATGCTGCATGTGGGATAATACATGACAGCAGTGTGTTAGCTTTAGCCTTAGCTCTGAGCCTTAGCATTAGCTCTGAGCTTTAGCATTAGCTGCCTTAGCATTAGCTCTGAGCCTCACAATTAGTTCTGAGCTTTGATTTTTTTCCTCTGAGCTCTAGCATCCACACTGAGCTGTAGCATTAGCTAAGAGCTGTAGCATTAGCTTTAGTGTTAGCTCTAAACTGGCTAAAGCATGGTTTTAGTTTTGTGCTTTTTTTTTTTTTTTTTTTTTTGAGCTTTGATGGTGACACTTTGTATGAAGTTCAAACAGGAAGAGTGAGAGTTTGGTCCATCATAGCGCCACCTGGAGGACGAATGCTGCAGACATTTAGACTGATGTTCTCTGGAATAAATACAAACACTGAGAGTCCATTGGTGCTTGCACACACACACACACACACACACACACACACACTCACACATAGAGAGGTTGAGTAAACTGAGCAATCAGGCATACAAACCCTGTTGGATATTAACTAACAAATTCTCTCTCTGGTCAATGAAAGGTTGTAGTTAGGGTCATCTCCATGTACACACACACACACACACACACACACACACACAGTGGCCCCCTGTGGTTTGGTTCAGTCGGTGAGTTTAGCTTCAGTCTGACATCATGAGTCGTTCTCTAAATGCTGCTGTGAGTATTTTATTTAATTTAGTTTATTTCATTTTTTACACTTATTACATCACCAGCATCAGTAATTAACTAATACTTAAGTATATTTATGAATATATTTATTATAAGTTATTATTTGTCTTTTTATGCCTGAACACTGGACTTCACGTGTTCTTTTAAAGCTCACGTGATGTTCTTGGTACTCACCGTGAGTTTCCACCGTTAGCTTGTAGCTGAACCATTTCAAACGATGAGGTCATTCCTATGTTCTCCAGCACAGCAGAGCACATCATGTTATTCTGTTAACACACACTTAACGTGTGTTAACAGAATGTAGAACCAGGGAACATAGATACGCTGCCCAAACAACAGAGGAAGCTGCTTTCTAGGAAATAATTCATGTCTAAAATATGACTTTCTGATTTGGCTGAACGGTTCAGTCTTTTTAAATAATCTTCTCTGTCTTCTTCTGTTGTTATCGTCTGAAATGAATTTGACAGAAGGATTAAAATATAATCGGCGTGTTTTTCTTGTATTATAGAAACGTGTTATGTTGTGAACTTTCAGCCCACTCACATCGTTGTGAACACAGAGACTCTTATAGATAGTAAAGAATCCATGTTCCAGCTGTCCGTCTGAGCTTTTACACATATGAAGGCTCATTTCCTGTTTTTCTGTAGAATGATGAAGGATTCAGTCTGACAATGAGTCTCTGTGCTGCTGCTCACACACGTGGGTGGAGGTTTGTTTTGTAGGTTTTTGCTGTGGTTACACACACACACACTACTCTGATGTTTATCTGCTGAAAGCTGGATTTTTTGTTTGTAACATGAGGATCTTCTGCTGCTTTTTAGCGACTTAGTTTCTCTTTTTGTTTTACTTTTACAGTCAGTGACATTGAAGATATTAAAGGACCATACCACCCATTTAGCATGTTTGAGCCTAATATATTTAATTTTCATACACGTAACGTTACATCAATCATTTCCAAAGCATACTACTGGAACGGTGAATTAAAAATGTTTTTCCTACCTTCCAGACCTCCATTGGTTTCAGTTCATTCTGCTATTAAAATCAACTTGTTGATACTGTAAACGTTCTTGGGATAGGTAATCCATCATCACCAACAAGACGTGTATTCAGGTTTTTTTAGAAGTTATGTAATTTTAGTGTTTAAGCTCAATAAAAAGCGTGGAGTGAATGTATGCCTCCACCGGGGAATATAGTCCCAAAAGAAGACCTGCGTTTATGGAAAAATTTAAAGGACCGTGACTTCATAAGGCTGTGTAACTATTAGCAGGAGAAACATGGATTTTTAAGGTGGGTGTATCACTTGAATATTTGATTTTGAAAGATTAAGAGATTTAGCAAAATATCAGGAAAGCTGAGATACGGTTTTATCCTTTGGGAAATGATTGTCAGTAACATAACATGTATGAAAACTGAATATATTAGGCTCAAACATGCTAAATGGGTGGAATGGTCTTTTAATTCTAATGTTTAACATGTTCTAATGTTACGCTACCAAACCATCTTCATTCTGTCTGAGTCTCGTATTTTTATCAGTTTATGATTGTCATTTCTCCCTCTTTTGTTTTTTTTGACATGATGGTTTCCTGTTATTATCGTTGTTATTATTTTTTATATCTTATTTCTTTGTAAAGCATGTGTTTATTTAGGAAAAGGCTTTGTAAATAACATGCATTATGATTACTGCAGCAAGCAAAACCAGGAAATATTAACGAGATTTATATGAAAAAAAAATAGAATTTGACCATATTGGCTTTTTTTCATCCAACATAATTTGACCAAAAAAAAAAAAAAAAAANAAAAAAAAAAAAAAAAAAATTCAGGGCTCAAAACTTAACAAGCAGCATTGTTTAGTGTAATCCTTAGACATAAGCTCATAACATTATAATTTTCATTTTTTATATATATTTATTATGCATGATTTTCATTTTTTATATATTTATTATGCATGATTTTCATTTTTTTAAATATATTTATTATGCATGATTTTTATTTTTTTATATATTTATTATGCATGATTTTTATTTTTTTTAATCTATTTATTATGCGTGATCATTTAGTATTTTCATAAGTTTGTCAGATTTTGCACAGCAACAAAAGCCGAATATAATGTGGAAAATTGGCGGAGTTTCCCTTTAAGACTGATTAAGTCATGGCAGGACAGGAGGTGTAAAGTTTTTGTGTTTATCAGTAATTAATGACTGAAGTAACGAGGCTAACGATCAAACTGTCTCTTCAGTCAGACGTCCAGAGAAACGAGGATTTTCCCGCTTCATTAGACAAACTACAGGAGCTCATAGAGGACAAACTTCACGTCCTGCAAACATCTTTCACAGAGGACCAGCAGGTAAATCCGTGTTTAAGCAGAAACAGGAAACGGTTTGAGACGTCTGTCCTAACCCTTAAAACAGGAAATGACTCGTCCTGGACATGTCGCACAGTTACCTCCATATTTACATGTCATATGGACATGTTGACTAAATGTGAATGAAATGAACATATGGACTCTGAGTTGTCCTGTCAGATGTAGCAGCATCTGTCCTACAGGTGGCGCTACAGCAACACGATAAACATACGTGTCCATGAGATCACGAGTCTGACGCACGGTGAAATTTCTACAGTTCATCTTTGAGAGAGACAGACAGGCAGGCAGAGAGACAGATGGTGAGACAGACAGGATGATAACAGGATGAAGGATGACTAAGAATAAAACGATGGTGACAGAACGAACACGATGTTCTGCCAAAATGACTCAGACTGTCTGTTGTCTTTCAGTCTGACTGTCCTCTGTCTCCTCAGTGGACGAGTTCAAACAGACAGGCAGAGAGACAGACACAGACAGAGAGACAGATGGACAGATGGAGTGTAGGATGAACGAGGATCCAGCAGAATGACTCAGTGATGTGTTGTCTTACTGAAGTCCTCGGTCATGTCCTGGACAAGTTCAAACAGAAAGACAGAAAGACAGACAGGTTGATTAAATACACATCTTCTGACTTCATCTTCCTGATCATATCTTCATGTGTCTCCCTGTGTTTTCTATCTCTGTCTCTGACAACTCATTTCATTTGTCTCTCTGCATGTCCACAGATGGAAATGTTATACGTGACATTTTCATAGTAAACTCTAAATAATACACGAGAACTTTAAAAAAAAATACACGAGAACTTTAAAAAAACAATACACGAGAACTTTAAAAAAAAAATACACGAGAACTTTAAAAAAAAAATACACGAGAACTTAAAAAAAAATACATGAGAACTTAAAAAAAAAATACACGAGAACTTAAAATAAAATACACGAGAACTTTAAAAAAACAATACACGAGAACTTTAAAAAAAAAATACACGAGAACTTAAAAAAAAATACACGAGAACTTAAAAAAAAAATACACGAGAACTTAAAAAAAAAATACACGAGAACTTTAAAAAAAATACAAGAGAACTTTAAAAAAAAAAAAGATACAGGAGGACTTAGTTGATGTCTGCTCCTCGGCAGGTTTTAGCGTGTGAGGAAGACGCTGAAGGAGGAGGAAGAGGACTGTGGAGGTTTGCTGTCCTGAGCGAGGAGCTGACCTTTGACCTCAGAGAGCTGCAGCAACAGACTGAGCAGGAGCTCAGCAGCATTCTCACACGGTCAGTCAGCTTCAGTTTTATTCATTTTAGACAGAATCTGCTGGTTTTCCCTCGTGGGAGAATTTTCCTGCTGAAGAGCACTTCAGCAGCACACCTGACGTCGCCATCATCACCATCATCATCACCATCATCATCACCATCACCATCATCACCATCATCACCATCATCACCACCATCATCATCATCAGTAACACTTTGCTGCTGTTGGCTTCACGTGTGGTTTTGCTTTCCTGTGTCATGTCTCAAATGTCCTCAGGACTACATGTTTTATAATTTTTGACTTCCTGTGAACATGTTTGCACGATTCTCGGTTACAGAACAGGAAGTGGTGTTGTATCGTGTGTACACGCGTGTGCTTGGTGTGGCCATTAAAATAATCTCATGATATGTGAAGGTGTTTTACCGATAACGACATTCAAGGTGATATGAATATCGTGACACTGAACAGTGTTGTCATGGTGATTTTAGAAATAAACAATACTACAAACTGTACCAACAGTAGAAATAATAAATGCTGTAGTATTTTAGCTTGTAAACAGTAACGCAGATTAGCTTTAGCTGCTCGTCTTCAGTCGTTATACAACATCAATAAAATGACTGATGATGTCATCAGATCTGATCTTTGACAGGTTATGATGCTAATTAGCCTCTATGATGCTAAACTTAAATACGCTCTGAAGTTCAGATCCACCACAAGACAAGAACTCACCTGAAGTTAGTGTAGCAGCTAAGCTAACACTGTTAGCAGTAAGCTAACACTGTTCATACATCACAACAAGTCACCGCTAATTTCATTCCACCGTTAGCTTGTTCTGTCACAGGAAGTACAGCTAGCTAATGCTCCAGCTATGCTAGACTGAGTCAGCATCACTTCCTGTTTGTTTTCTATCAAATCATCTGATTGGCTCTCCTCATCATGTGACTTTCTTGGTATTCACCAGGTGTTTCTGCTTCAGGTGGAGAAATTAATTTGTTGTGTTTCTACCTTTAGCCAGTTAACTTGCAGCTGTTAGCCTGTTAGCTTGTAGCTGAAGCATTTCAAATGACAGAAGCTCCTTTTTAAATCGGTTTGAGCGTCCGTGAAGCTGAAGCTGGTTTTGATGAAGGGAAAGTGAAAGTTTGATGGTTTTAGCTGCGAGTCGTGGCGTGTTCAGGATGAAACGTGTTTTTTAGCGATGCTGAAGGCGTCGGTGAGTCATCCTGTTTCTTTACTCTGTTCTGCCGTGACAAACATTTTGGCACACAAACGCTGAACTGGTCTCACCGCCGACAGACGAGCTGAGACGCATCAGCAGATCAGGATTCAAGGTGTGCCGACACGCACAGGTAAACATGCTAAGCGCTGTTTCTCAGCAGCAAACTGCTCAGAGCCAAAACGCTCCAATCAGAAGCTTCATGACAGAAGACGAGTCGTTTCTGATAAAAGCCGTTAACGTGTCGTCACGTCTGCTGAGGAGATGACGTCATCGCTCTGACACGGAATCCAGACTGGATTCAGTTTCGGCAATAAACCGGATTCAAGCGAGAAACGACGCTTACAGACGAAGACAAAAATGAATTATGAATCTTTAACGAGCTGCCAACAAATCAGACGTTAGTTTCTTCAAACTTCTCCTGTTTTCTAGTTTTTGCTGAGCGTCCTTTGATGATATAAATGAGCTCAGACGGCCTCTAGGTGGCGCTGTTTCTGCGATTCCAGAATCCCAACAAGACGAGTCAGGAATTCCTCTCCAGACAGAGACTTTGGGATCAACAGTTATTTTCCAATTTTGTGTTTTTTTGTTTTTTTATATTATCAAATTGTAATTAATTAATTAATTCTTTTTTTTCTTTTTCTTTTTTTTTTTTTTTTTTNTTTTTTTTTTTTTTTTTACACATTTTAAAATTTCATGGTTATTCCCAACTTCTGACTTTTTCAGGGTTAATTTGTTCATTTGTCAGATTTTAATGTTTGATTTCTCACATTTTCCCTAAATTGATTTCTGGACTTTCGGGGTTTTTATGACTTTTTCAGTCGACATTTTCCTATTTAATTTTTTATTTCTATATTTAGTTTTTATATGGGATTTTTAACCCCCTCCCCCACAATTTGACCTGAATTAATTTACATTAATTGATATATAATATTTTTATTATATTATTATTTCTTAATATTTTTCTTATTTATTATTATTTGTATTTATGATACAAAGCAACTGAAATAATTTATTTTATTTTTTGGCATTTTTTATTTTCTAAGTATTTTAATCCTGCTGATTTTTCCCCCTAAAAATTCCAGTGATCACAGTTACGACTGTTTTGTCTGAAACGTTAAAATCTACGTTTCCATATTTTCTATTTCTGTGTTTAGACGTGATTTAAAACATTTACGGCTGGTTTTATTCATTCACACACTGATAGAATGAAGCGTGCTATAAATACACACGCGTGAATCCCGTGTAACCTTCACAGTCAGACCGTGTGTGACAGGATGCGTGTGCTGAGAAACATACATGTAAAAAACACGCCCACACGCTTTTCACCTGGATCACACACGAAATGTGTTTGTCACATAATTATCAGGCTCGATTCACGCTTCCAGAGCAGACTGACAGCTGGTGTGTGTGTGTGTGTGTGTGTGTGTGTGTGTGTGTGTCAGGGATTTGACACCTTGTTAGCATGTGGTATTTTTATGTGAACATAAATGTGTGTAAGATGCTTTCTATATTGATGATTCGAATGCACTCTAAACGTGTGCGCGTGTGCGTGCGTGTATGTGTGTGTGCGTGTGTGTGTGTGAGATTCATTTGTAATTACAGTCTTTTCATAGCGATGGTGGCGTGAAGTCATCAGCGTGCGACTTAATGAAGGCGTCTGATTGGTAAAAATCTGCTTTCATTGACAGGAACATGAATCTTTATGAACCTGAAAACAAATTTATATTTTTTTAACGTCGTGGAATAAAAATGTATTAAAATGTCTAAAGCTTTAAATTAAGGCGTAAATTAGGTGTTGGCATACATATAACACACATAAAATGTGAATATTTGTGGGTATTTGTATATTTTTTTGGTATTTTTGTGTTGATATTTCTTTTTTCTAAGTTTTGATGTGAATTCTTCAGTTTTTTCTTCTTATTTTTTTTTAAATTTCCTCAAAAAATAAAAAATAAAACACTTCTGTCATCTGCTGATTGTACTGCAGGTATTTACTGCCTCCTAGTGGACAGATGGAAACTTACACCTGTAATGAGTGTAAAGTTTGAATTTGTCAACAAATCAAAATAAAAAATGAAAGTTTGGTACTTTTTTCTAATGAGAAAATGTTTTATGAGATGTGCATAGTTTTTATAAATGTTTAATGAATTAATAATTTATCATCTTTTGTGTTTCTCATGTATAAGATTTATTCAGGCAGCTCAAACAATTACATTAGTTCCTTATTGAAAATATTATTTACTATTATTGAAGTTAAAAAGTTATGTTTTGTTTACTAACAGTTAAGCATTTGTTTATGTTTATATTTGGATAGTTATGTCTCAGTTTTAACATGTTATGGTCTGAAGTCAGTTTTTATGTGTGTTTGCGTTTCAGACGGCGTGCGATCGGAGGCCGGCGGCGGCAGTTGGACGCTGAGCTGGTTGATCTGCAGGAGAAGAAGAAGCAGACGGAGGAGCGGCTGAACAGGAAGTCCAGCATCCACGTTTCCACCGTGAGTCCGCCGCACGTTTTCACAAACACACCAACAAGACAAGCCTCCATGTCAAACACGTCTGCTGTCCGCCATGTTTTCTTCCAGCTTCTGCTGTCTGACTGTCAGGAGCTTCAGGCTGCCGTCAGCGAGCGTTTGGTCCAATCAGAGACACTGTTGTTCCAGGAGGAGGCACTGGGCGCGCTCCATAACCTCCTGAGCCAAAACCTGCACAGGTACCAGGAAGAGATGCAGAAACTGAGCTGCTTCACACAGAAAATACTTGGACAGAAAAACAGGTAATTTTATTTTATCTTATTTCTTTTTATTTCATTAAATTTTTAAAATTTCATGTAATTTTAAAATGCAAACTCAACACTTCCTCCACCTCTTTAACAATAAAAGCTTTCCATTGGTTTAGGAGAGAAACCAGTCCTTTTCCTGGAAGGCTTTTATTGTGAAACCTGTAAAGGAAGTGTTGAGTTTCATTAATAGCAGCTTAACATCAAAAAAAAAAAAATCATGAAAAAGTAGAAACGGAAATATTTCTAATGTACTGGAGGGATTGTCATGACATTTTGTTTGATGATCTCCAGAGTTCCTAACGTCCTCTAGTGCCACCAGCAGGTCAGAATTAACACCTGATACACCTCCAAACCAATTAACCAATTTGGCTACATTTCCCATGATGCTTTGCTGTTGTTTAGGGACGAAAAAAGCAAAGTGGTTAAGAATAAAATTACTGGAACAAACTTGTGCACGTGAAGTTATCATACCTAAAATAAATAACAACATACATGTGTATTATTAATAAAGTGTGGGAGCACATTTAAAATGCGTTGCCATGGCAGCCTTTTTTTTTTTTTCAATTGTCACAGCGATGTGAGGGACTCGGTATAATTTACGACGTTTTTGTTTTTGGATGCTGCAGGTTGGAGGAAGAGGAAGCAGCTTCTGACGGACAGAAGCAGCAAAGCATGCAGGGAAAAAACGAACACAACAACATGGTAAAACGCCACAAACATGCTTTTATTTTGATATAGTAAATCATTATTTTAGTGTTTTAATTTTATTTATCTCCTGTTTTAAGCTTTGCTCTTTTTCTTCATACAGCCGACCTTAAAGGGCCATACCGGTGGTTATTTGTAAAATGGTTGGCGTGAACATAACATGTATGCAGGATGTATTTATTGAGGTCAAACACGCAAAAGCACCAGCATGGTCCTTTAATGTTTGTTTTTGCTGATCTTCTATTAACTTTTTTCTGAACTAATATAAATAAATTTATATTATAACTTTGCTGTATCTGAGTGTGTGTGTGTGTATGTATATGTGTGCGTGTGTGTGTGTGTATATATATGTGTGTGTGTGTGTGTCTGGCATTGGTCCAGCTGTTGTCAGTCTTTCTCAGAGTGTCGGAGTTGAGACAGAGGAAACATCTGTTTGCTCATCTGGCTCTGTCTGTCACACACACACACACACACACACACACACACACACACACACACACACACACACACACACAGTCTCTGAGCATCTTTCTCCTAAAATCGATGATAAAACCACAGAGTTGTGATAGAAACTCTGAGGAAGAATCTTTGTTTGTTTCTTTTTATAACAGGAAAACTGTCAGAAAGTCATCATGTTTATCTGCTGAACACACACGCGCGCACACACACACACACACACACACACACACACACGTCACCTGCTGTGTCTCCTCGCATGGTGAAGCCTGATGGTTTTTGGATTTTTCTAGATTTTGTCTGAAGAACACACAAATTTTATTATTATAATTTTATTTATAAATGATAATAATATTAATAATAATAATATAAGAATACAAAGATTTTATTATAATTTTATTTATAAATGATGATAATAATAATAATAATAATAATATAAGAATACACAGATGTTTTTTATTTTTTTACATAAAGCTGATTTTCATGTAAAACGACTCACAAAATGAGAAACAAAAGATCTTTAACACAAATCATTTTCTTTAAAATGGAACATCCTGTTTAATTTTTTTATTTTTATTTTGAAAGGTCGTTCAGACATCCTGCAGCCTGACAGCCTGTTCAGGTTGACTGATAAGTTGTGAGCCTGACACGTCTCTGAGGTTTGGACGTGAAGACAAACTGTCCGCCTGCAGGATTCTGTCTCTGCTGCTCTTTCTGATCGTAGATCTGAACCAGTTTCACCTGGTTTTTCCATCAGACGCTTCATAAACATGAAACGTGTTTTAGCTTCATAAACATGGAACATGTTTTAGCTGGACGCCGTTCAGCTTCAGATGATGTCGTCATATCAGGAGGTTTTTTGGATAAAATTCCTGCAGCATTGTCAGCAGAGATCCTATTAGAAGATAAATGACTTTCTGAGTTGAAGTTTCTGTCATCGGCCCACTACTTATCAATCAACCCTCATATTGTTTTCATGGCAGAGTTAAACTTTTCATATTTAATATGTTTTAATTTGATTAATATGCGACAGATTAAAAATCACCAGAGTTTTTCCCACGTCGGATTAGTTCCAGCAGATTGTCATAACATTCGGTAATTCCCGGGAATCGTTGTGTGAAACCGTTCAGGCGACACGGAACTCCACACGCCTGATTATTAATCTGTTATTTGGAAACAACGGGAACATATTGGCGAGCAGATTGTCTCGGGTCAAACGTTTTTACCCTCTGAGAGAGACGGACGCGTCCAACACCACGGAGACGCCTCTAATTGGTTCACACAGCTTTCTGCTGTGGTGCGTTCAGGTGCATCTGTGTGTGTGTGTGCACGCGCGTGCTTTTATAACTTACATTTTTTATTTTAACTTGACAATTTCAACTTAAATGTTAAGTTCCACACAGGACCTTTGTCAGTCATGTTAAAATCACAAGTTTATACACATTGTTTAAAATATTTTTGAAATTACACACACACACACACACACACACACACACACACACACACACACACAGAGTCAACCTCTTCAAGTCCAGCGAGACCAAACTGAGTGCGCTCAGCTTGCACAATAAAATTAATGACATTAAAAATCATCGGCTCAGAGATAATCCCACCGTGATCTGTAAACATGTTTAACAGCCCACTGATGAGCAGTGACACACACACACACACACACACACACACACACACACACACACACAGACAGCATCTGGGCTCGCTGACCAAAAGCTTCTGGGCCTTCAGACCTGGCTCTGTAAGAGCCTTTTGTTATGAATGCTAATGCTAATTAAAACAGATCTATTTAAGTGACTTTTTGGCCAAAAATGAACAAAATGCATTTTCCTTATTTTTTCAGCAAAGGGGATTCCGACTGTAAAGTGTTATTCTGGATATTTCATGGAAAAGAGAAGAAATTAGTCTCTCTCTGTCTCTCTCCTGACCTTAGCAACCACCCATTATGAATAGTCCTCCCACCCCTGTAACCCTACAGCTGCTACCTAGTAACCAGCAACTATCTACTCAGAACACCATAGCAACAACTTGGCAACATCTGAGTGATACATTAGCAACTATCTAGGATCACTCAGGTCCAGCTAGCACTGTGCAGCAGCCACGCAGGACACCATCAAAGCCACTTAGTAACCACCTAGTACCACAAAAATGCCATCAGAGCCACTTAGTAACCACCTAGTACCACAAAACGCCATCAGAGCCACTTAGTAACCACCTAGTACCACAAAATGCCATCAGAGCCACTTAGTAACCACCTAGTACCACAAAATGCCATCAGAGCCATTTAGTAACCACCTAGTACCACAAAACACCATCAGAGCCACTTAGTAACCACCTAGTACCACAAAATGCCATCAGAGCCATTTAGTAACCATCTAGTACCTAACCACCTACTATCACAAAAACGCCATCAGAGCCACTTAGTAACCACCTAGTAGCACAAAACAACCACCTGAATTTCCCAGTAATGAACACGAAAGCATCTGCTGATATTCTATCTATCTATCTATCTATCTATCTATCTATCTATCTATCTATCTGTCTATCTGTCTGTCTATCTGTCTGTCTGTCTGTCTGTCTGTGTGTTGTGTGAGAAACGTGTGTTTTGGGGGAGGGGCAGTACTTTTTCAGAAGAGTGAGCAGATGTTAGAATTTCTCAAGAGGGATTTGTGTCAGGAGAGGAACATGCACACCCACACCCACCCACACACACCCACACACACACACACACACACACACACACACACGGCTACATGGCATTTTGCTGGATTCGTCATGCAGAGATAAAAGTACAGAAATCCTGGTTAATCAGAGATTTGACCGTCTGTTAAAATATCGTGTAAATGAATTGTTCCTGGATTTTTGTTGATTTTTGATCCTTGTATGAAAACGGTTTTGTTGATTTGCAGATGAAAAGATGTGTTAAAAAAAAAAGGTGCTGTTATAAACCGATTGATGCCTTTATAATCGACTTTTTATTGGTGACAGGAAGTGAACGCTCACATCACAGGTTAACGTAAAGATTTTCTCTGGACTTTTGGACATTTGAGACGTTTATCATTTTGTGCTGACTCAGCAGCTTTTGGGATCTCTTATTGTTTTCACCTTTTTGCAGCAAAGTGAAAATGCCGCCGCCGCTGTGACGTCACAGCTGGCCTCGTCCTCACAGTCACCGCTCAGCCTGCAGCAGAGGAGCAAAGAGGAGGCGGAGCAAGCCTGGAGAACCAATCAGAAGAAAGCAGGAGGAGGAGGTCTATCCCGAAGCTCCAACCTGCAGCGAGCCGGCAGCGTTAAAGTCCTGATCACCAAATTCTCTGGCTCGGATCATGTCTCCCCTCAAAGTCCTGCTTCCTCCAACGGCTTCCGGGTTTCAACACTCCAGAAATCGGTTTCAGATCAGAGTCTGTTCTCTGAAAGCATCAAACCCAGCAGCACGAGTCCAATCCCCAGCGTCACAGTGACGCCGCCGTCCAGCGAAATCAAAAACAGCCCCGTAACCACCAGAATGGACTGTCCAGCAGAGGGCGCCACTGAAGACGGTTCAGCTAAGACGAGCGATTCGTCAAACCGGAGCTCTGAAGCCCAAAGTCCAAAAACACGCCTCAGTGCTGAGTCAGGTGGGGACTCGATGGCCGACTCTGTCATGGGATCGGTAAGAAACGCCCGATTGACGGTTCTGCTGTCTGCATGACAAATAACTGCACGAAGGCGGAACCGGAGCATGCGTGAGGTTTTTAAACATGATAAAAACTTTATGTTCAATCTGCATGACGGCATGAAAACATCACAGCAAACTTGCCCGCTTTAATCGTACTAATCAAACTCAGACTCACCGATCAAACCGCCAGGCTTCTCTTTGTTCATGATTCACTTCCTGTTTATGAGCATGTTTGTGATTTTGTTTTTGATATGAAATAACTGCAGCATTTTCTAACAGGCCGTGTGCTAAAGGCTTTCATGGCAAATCCATCATGGATCAGAAGAACAGATTGTGAAAAGCGCTGTTTTTTTTCTTCTCGGCAAAATTTTCACTTCATCTTTTCTTTCTCTAACTTCCTCTTTACATTTATTTTACTTTTTTTACTTTTACTAAAATTTATTCATCTTATCAAGTCATGAAGTCAAATTCAGTCAAATCCATTGTTTTATGGATCAGATGATGCTATGACTAGGAAAGGATCCACATTCATCTTTGTTACTCTGATTTACTTTGATAGAAACTACTTCCTGTTTGGAGTTTCTTTCTCCACCCCCCGGACATGTCTGACCAATCAGCAGAGAGAGTGTTGTCACACATGACTTTAGCTGATAGATTTTGGTTTGATTGGATGTTTTCCTGTGTGAAACTGAACCAAACCAACAATTTGGTTCCTGATTCAGACCAGAACAAACGATCTACAGATCTGATTCAGACCAGAACAAACAATCTGCAGATCTGATTCAGACCAGAACAAACAATCTGCAGATCTGATTCAGACCAGAACAAACAATCTACAAATCTCAAAAATCTCAGATCCACTCTTTCTTTTTTCAGAGTGCAACTACACTTGAACATATAATCATCATGTGATTGCCAGAAAAAATTCCAGTCAAATTCAGCCTCACTGATGTTTATTTCAGTGATAAAACTGAAATGTTAATCAATACTTATGTCTCCAGAATAGCCACCTTGATGATGGTCCTATTGACTGTATCTGAACAAATCCCAGCAACGTCCTGGTGGTCTAAAATCAAACATCTTTTCACCTGCAAATCAAACTGTTTTCTGCGGTCAGCAAAATGGTTACTAACACGTTTCTGTTGAACGTGTCCACAAAATGTTCACTTTCAGCATCTTCAGGTTCAGAAGGTTCTTGAGAAGTTCTCAGATGTTCTTGGAGTCTGTTGGTAGGTTCTGCAGCTCTTTGAAGAGGTTATGAGGATCCTTGAAGGGGATCTTTCTAAGGGGCTAGAAGTCCCTGAGGAAGTTCAGCAGGTCATTTAGGGGTCATTTCCTGTTCCTTCAGACCCACAACACTGCATGTGTTCCATCTCTTTCTGCTTTAGCTACAGCTGATTAGCCAATTAATCAGCTGATTATTGAACACACTTGATTTAGCTGATCAGGTGTGTGCAGAACAAAGAGAGATGAGAAGGTTTGAGAACCCAGGATCTAGAAACCTGTGAAGGTCCACGAGGACGTTCTGTGGGTCATTAGGAGCTTCTACTCATCCATGAGGAAATAGTTTTGGGATCCTTGAAGATGTTCGATGGGTCGTTGTTTAGTTTTCCTCTGATATCTGCTGCAGCCTGAAGGTTACGTGCTCCAGGTTTGACCTCTAAAACCACTTAGATAAGGTTTGAGAAACATGGTGGTCATCGTTTATAAAACATGGACGCTCACTTCCTGTAAAGTCTGGACCATGAAGACGTCTCTGGTGTCAAAGTCTGGAGTGTTTGATGTTCATTCATCTCCTCTAATGTCCTTCATGCTTTTTTTGCGGTGTACAGTAAGACTACTTCCTCTTTTGGTTTGTGATGAGACATGAAGGGACGAGACGGAACTAAACAGGAACCAGGACAGGATGCAATAAAAGGGACGAGACAGGATAAGAAGCCAGAACTCATGATGAAAGGAGGAGACAGACAGGAAATGAGGACGGGACATATTGTCTGGGCATCACGTCCTCCTGATGAATCTTTCTGATCGATAAGAGTGGTGATATTCACACCTTTTGTTGTGTGTAAATATCATTTGTCGGAGAAACGTTACGTCTTTTATTTTTTGTCGGTTATTTCATTGCTCTGATGTCTTTGTCCTCCAGGAGTCTGAGTTGGAGACAAACAAGCAGCCAGACAGTCCGGCATCGGAGGAGGAGCCCTCCACCCCCCGAGTCCTGCCCATCAGACAAAACCCCAAATATCAGCTGTTCCTCAACAACGACCTGGGCGTTGATGGGCCGGCGGGTGAGAACGGCAGCAGGCTGGCCCAATGGGAGAGCAGCCGTCCGGGCTTCAACCACTTCAGAGGCTCCCTGGAGTCTCTGGCGTCGCGGGACTGGGACACCATGTCTGACCGGGTGAGAGTCAGCCATCCGTCCGTCCGTCCATTATAAAACTTTATTATAAAAACTCAGAAAACATCTGATGTCTTTGTTAGTTCCTTCTATATTTTATTTCTTTCTGTTAATTTATTTTCTTTCTTTCCCTTTTCTTTCTCCAACCTTTACTTTTCTCTTTCTTTTTTCAGCTTTTCTTCGACTTTTACTTTAAATACTTTGGATTTACTTTGGATGCTTTCAATTTGTTAAATATTTACATATTTTACTTAGTTAAAACTTTGAAAGCAGGATTTTTTTAGGTAATTTTTCTGTTTTATTGTTTATATTTGATTCCTGTGAAATAGATCAGATTTTGCTGAAAACTTCCTGAAATAGTGAAACAGTGCCATCTGCTGGACAGACGTCATTAATGTAAATTAATGTTATTAATGAATTTATTAATTGGTTTTTCAAATATGCTGTTTGCAGTAAAACCTCAACTTGATCGCTGTGTGTCGTTTGTCATCGTTTATTACAGTTATTTCTATGTTTATTATATTATATATCCGGATAAATAAAAGTTTATCTTATTTATATTATATATGAGATAAAGGTTTATCTTATTGTTTATATTAGTTCTGTTAAACTCAGTCGTGTTTATAGACGGTAACAGAATTCATTCAGCATATTTTACATAAACTTTTTTTCTGCCTTTATGGAATGTAAAAGTAATACTGTTGTTGATTTGTGTATGTTTGTGTTGTGTCTTATTTGTTTTTGTTTATATTTGTGTTGTTATTTTGTTTGTCTTTGTTTATATTTGTGTTGTTTTGTTTGTCTTTGTTTATATTTATGTTGTTTTGTTTGTTTGTGTTGTTGTTTTGTTTTGTTTATATTTGTGTTGTTATTTTTGTTTTTGTTTATATTTGTGTTGTTGTTTTGTTTGTGATGTTGTTGTTGTTTTGTTTATGTTTGTGTAGGTGGGTTTTGTTGACAGCGCCCCCAGGGTCTTTAACAGTCCGTACGCCACAGCCACCTCCATGGAATATAACCCCATGCACCGCATGTCAGAGTTCAAGGTGAGAGCTGCACAATACACAACAACAACACAAAAANACCCCATGCACCGCATGTCAGAGTTCAAGGTGAGAGCTGCACAATACACAACAACAACACAAAAACACAACAACATAACAACAACACAAAAACACAACAACATAACAACACAACAACAACATAAAAACACAACAACACAAAAACTCAACAACACAACAACATAATAACACAACAACACAACACAATAGAACACAACATTCTCCCGCCACTTCAGACTTGAACCTGTACAGCTTTAACGGTCGGAGCACCAGTCCGGTTCCTGGTCCCATCCCGGCCATCGCCCCCCCTCGATCCAGACTCTCCACCTACGAAGCTCTGACCAGGAGGAGGGCAGAGGTCACCAGCACTGTACGTGAACTCAAACCATGAATGCCCAACAGTCAAGTACACACACACACACACAACTTTTTATGGATCAGATGATGCTATGACAGGAAAGGATCCACATTCATCTTTGTTACTCTGATTTACTTNTTTATGGATCAGATGATGCTATGACAGGAAAGGATCCACATTCATCTTTGTTACTCTGATTTACTTTAATACAAACTACTTCTTATTTGGAGTTTCTTTCTGACCAATCAGCAGAGAGAGTGTTGTCACATGACTTTAACTGATAGATTTTGGTTTGATTGGATGTTTTCCTGTGAAACTGAACCAAACCAACAATTTAGTTCCTGATTCAGACCAGAACAAACGATCTGAAAACAGCCTAACACTTTGTCCAAAAACCAATCAGCCAATCATGTTTTGAGGCTTGTGCAGCCATGTTGATTGGTGAATGTTTCTGGTGATGTAGATGTTGGTGAATGTTTTTGACGATGAAGATGTCGGTGAATGTTTCTGGTGATGAAGATGCTGGTGAATGTTTCTGGTGCAGGTGGTTCCTGCTCACCACACTTTGCGCTCCAGCACTCTGGGAGCTTCAAACAAACGAGATTACATCGAGGAGCTCACCAAGCAGATGGACGCCTGTCAGAAGGTACGACACGCTCAGATACCTGCAGCTCTGCTTCCAGACAACCAGAGTAACACCGTGTGTGTGTGTGGGTGGGTGCGTGTGTGTGTGATCCTCTCAGCGTAATCAGTTCCTGGAGGCAGAGAGTGTGGAGATGGAAAAGGAGAGGAACCAGATCAGGTCAGACATCATGGAGATTTTCTTTCTTTCTTTCTTTCTTTCTTTCTTTNGGAGAGGAACCAGATCAGGTCAGACATCATGGAGATTTTCTTTCTTTCTTTCTTTCTTTCTTTCTTTCTTTGACATTGTCTGTGATGCCTAATGGTTTGAGGTTTGAGATGCGAGCTCTGCTGGTGAACAAAGAGGATCTGCTGAGGACGAACGCTCAGCAGGCCAACGAGCTGAAGAGGACGAGAGAACAAATGATAGAGATGGACAGAGAGAACCAGACCATGAGAGAGAGATTCAGAGACATGGAGGTATGGATGGATGGAGATATGGATGGATGGATGGATGGATGGATGGATGGATAAAATCATGTCTTTTGGTCTGGTATTCAGATTGAGATAAAGGAGGCTCGGGAGATGATGGTGGAGGCGAACACACAGGAATACGCCTTCAACTTCCTGCAGCAAACCCTCAAAAACAGAATCCAGGACACCGAGGTAACTTACCTGAATTACTGCGTAAAAAACTCAGTAACGTGTAAATCCTGATTATAGATTATTCTCAGGAGCCATGTCATTTCAAAGATTTTAGAAGGAAGAAAATGTGATAAAAAGGTATTTCTGAATCTTTTTGTCATGTTTGTTGTTTTTTAGCCTCACATCTCTTAAACTTTGACACAGATCTCCGTCACGCTGGGTGGAAATTTCGGTTACATGCCGATGAAGAATAGAGTCGTTTTTTTACTCGGTGCTGCCGCCATGTGGCCATTTATAAAACACCTTCAGTTTGGGTCACAACTCCTGAACCATGTGATAAAGAAGAAAAATATCAATACTGATCTTTATTGTTTTTGCCATTTCTGCACAAACGCAATTTCCCCAATTTGTCATTTTAGGAAAAATGATTTTTAAGGATTTCCTCCTACAAATTTTACCATTTTTTTCCCCCAAACTTTGTCAGTGTTTAAGGTAAACACTAGTTTGATTTAGCAACATGTCAGGAAATGTAGTAATGAATCTAAACTAGATCTATATTCTAAACATCAGAAGTTGGAGCTAAATTCTCCTTATTGTTAACTGATGAATATTTACATATTAAACCTGTAAAAAATAAATTCAGCTATAAGTTAAAACTCAAACTTTAGTGGCGATAAATTCACAGAAAATCTAAATGCAGATTAAACATTTTGTGACTGCATCACGACATGTTAGCATTAGCGCCCTCTGCAGGCGACACAGATAATACAGGAAACTTCTCATCAAATCATCCACAAGGCACCTTTAAACTCTGTGCGTGTGTGTGTGTGTGTGTGTGTGTGTGTGCGTGCGTGCGTGCAGGAGANACCTTTAAACTCTGTGCGTGTGTGTGTGTGTGTGTGTGTGTGTGTGCGTGCGTGCGTGCAGGAGAACCTGGAGAAGCAGACACAGCACGCTCAGACTCTGGAGGAGAAGCTCTGGCTGGCAGAGAGACAGCTGGAGGAGCTGCAGGTGGACAAAGACTCCAGAGACAAAAAGACTGCCGAACTCAACAGCAACATCATCCAGATGGAGACGGAGGTACAGAGTGTGTGTGTGTCTGTGTGTGTGGGGAAAAAGAAATGCAACCATGTCACCTCATGTGTTCATCCTGTAAGAAGTATTTTGAGGTACTTTGGCCTCATAGTAAAAGGATGCTATTAAAGGACTATACCAGTGTTTTTACAGGTTTGAATCCCATAAATACTGCAAATAAATACATACATGTTCCGTCACTGAAAAACATTTTCCAAAACATAAAACCGTATTTTAGTTGTAATGTTGACGAGGCGCTGTTTGGTGTTTTCTGAAACACTTGCTTCTTTAAACATACAGATATGTTTTTAATGGCCGTGGTATGAACACAGGTGTGTACAGGTGTGTGTGTGTTCAGGCGTGTAATGTGTGTGTTGCAGCTGGGGGAGGCTCTGCAGGTGTCCACACAGGCTGCAGTTGAGCTGAACCTGCAGCAGAAGCTGCGTGAAGACGCTCAGATGAGGCTGGAGGAGCTGGAGGAGTCGATGCTGGAGAAAGACCAGGAGCTGCAGAGGCTGCAGGGACTTGTCAGCAGGCTGCAGGAGGAGGTAACACACACACACACACACACACACACA
>VXCM01003717.1:0-26627 GCA_014773175.1 Lucifuga dentata | reverse complement strand
GGGGTGGTGTACACAAGGGATGCCTGCTCACCGCCACAAGTACATTTTCAGCCTGTAGGAAACACTGGCCAGAATGCTGTTACTCATTAGGAGCAATAAAGTGTTGAGTGTCTTGTTAAGAGACATTTGTGGGTACTGAACCACCAACCTTCTGGTTATTGGAGGATCCATTTTATCACGTGTTACAGTATCTCCTTTACTGTAACATGTCAATACAATATTTTCTTCAAAAATCAACTGATTAAACACCTGTAGAAAGACAACAGAATGATAGGAAAGAATGCAAAATGGAAGAAGAAAGGGTGATAAGATAAATAAAGAGGGGAGAGTGGCTGATTTTAAGCTGAAGCTTCAGTACAGACACTTATTTCTGTTGGAAACTTATTTTGTTGTAAGCATGCTACAGTAGACAGGGAGCTTTGCAAGTTCAGCACAAGTATTAAAGGAAATACAAACATCTTTTTGTAGAGTGGTGATGCACAAATGTCTGTACGCATGCAGCCATGTTTTATTCTTTTAGTTACACTCGTTACACTCCAAGCCATTTGGAGGCACATAACCAAAACATAGAGAAACTATAAATGACTAAGACCAATGACTGCAGTGAAGGTGTAACAATAACAGAGGAAAATGAAGTTTTTTTTGTATGTTTTTGATCTGTATGTTAGTGTGTATACCTGAAGAGGATGCGGAACAGTTGGCGTAAGTACATGTAGTCTGGGGCCTCCTCAAAGCGCAAGCCGCGGCAGTAGTTCAGATACATGGCAAACTCTGCTGGGAAACCCTGGTCAAACGCACAAAACAATCTGTGTGAATGTGGACCATAAAACAACTGTCCCCACCATTCCTGTGTTCAGGTTGATCTCACCTTACAGAGGACCTCGACAGGGGTGGACATCTTCTTCTCTGAGATCTTCTCATATTTCTGCTTCTTTGTGGCAGCCTGACAAATACGTGAAATAATAAAATCAACAATGCTGCATAAACCCCGATTCATTGACAAGATTTTTCTCTCAATGACTCGGCACTTTACTCAAACATGAAACACCAACATCAAATTCCCACGTTAAAGGAACATAATGGCCATTTTGCATGTTTGAGCCTAATATATTCAATTTTCATACATGTTACGTTACTGACAATCATTTCCCAAAGGATAAAACCGTATTTCAGCTTTCCTGATATTTTGCTAAATCTCTTAATCTTTCAAAATCAAATATTCAAGTGATACACCCACCTTAAAAATCCATGTTTCTCCTGCTAATAGTTACACAGCCTTATGAAGTCACGGTCCTTTAAATTTTTCCATAAACGCAGGTCTTCTTTTGGGACTATATTCCCCGGTGGAGGCATACATTCACTCCACACTTTTTATTGAGCTTAAACACCAAAATTACATAACTTCTAAAAAACCTGAATACACGTCTTGTTGGTGATGATGGATTACCTATCCCAAGAACTTTTCAAGTATCAGCAAGTTGATTTTAATACCAGAATGAACTGAAACCAATGGAGGTCTGGAAGGTAGGAAAAACATTTTTAATTCACCGTTCCAGTAGTATGCTTTGGGAAATGATTGTCAGAAATGTTATATGTATGAAAATTTAATATATTAGGCTCCAACATGCAAAATGGACGGTATGGTCCTTTAAAGAAAAATCCCGGTAAGAATTCCCACTGAAGATGAAAACATGTTATTTTTGCCATCATGAGCTCTCAGCTCCACAAAATACCCACAATGCTGTGTTTCTGACCACTACTCAAGATATGTCTCAGACAACTGACAGTCCCTCCAAGTCTTAAAGGATAATATGGATGATCTTGCATGTTTGGGCCCAATATATACAAACCACCATGTTATGTTACTACATTTCGTAATTGTTTTTCCTACCTACCAGACTGCCATTACTTTCAGTTCATCCTATTACACTATAAAAATCAACGTATAGACTTGAAATGTGCTTGTGATATATCCTCAAGTAATCCATCGCAGCGAGCATGATGTTTTGTCAAGGTAACTTTATTTAAACAATTCATCATGGAGCTCCACAGAAGATGATGCATGTTTCTGCCAGGGAATATAGTCCCAGGAGAAAACTGCTTTTACTGAGAAATTAAAAATGGCCGTGCCTTCTTGTGTTTGTAGACAAAACACTGAATTTTAAGGTGGGTGTATAACCTAAATATTTGATTTTTTTAAAGATTAGGGGATTTGAAAAAAATAAAAGGAAAGCTCAAATACAGTTTTAGTTTTGGAAGTTTGTTGTAATGTAACGTGAATGTGGGTCGTACTGATTGGTCTGGATCATACAAAATTGCTGGTATGGTCATTAAAGATTCTCTCATGATATATGGGGACTCAGCTCAGAACAGTCAGAGGATATTTGAGACAAATTTTCAGAATCCACACATCGTCACTGCCATGTTGTGACAGGCTGCATTTCTATAAATATCAACACTTGATATTTTTGGCCTCAGTCGTGCTATAACTCTCCTTAAGTGCTAGTTAATTTGTTCCTCTCAGGCTACTGTGTTTTTAAAATGTGCTCCAGCTTTAACAACTAGTTTGGAGTCGGAGCATTTCAAACTGTTGTTGATACTCATGGATGTGGCTATTTACCCTTGTTTGATGCATCCTCTTTATCACTGTGTTGAAATATATACTCCAAACGCAAACTCACAGCTGCCATCTTTCTACATTTCATACTCAGATGATTTTAATGTTGAGGTGTTAAAAGTTTGTTTAAACTGCCGCCTCATGCAGCACCTGCTGTCGTACAGTCTGCATTACTCCAAATTTAAAACCAAACCATTCAAAAACTATTAGTAATGCATCACTCGTACGACTGTTTGCCTCAGTGTTTCCGCAGGAAAATTTATTTCACCATAAAACTACATTTTATCAAAATTCTGAGAGGAATCATCGATTTTTACAAGCTTAGATTTATATACATCTTTGTGGACTTAAAATCCTCTGATTGAATCAGGGCTCACCTGCAGTATTCTACATCTACCTGTTATATTTTAGCCTGGATTCTCACCTACAGCTCCTATTGCACACCTGATAATTCAAGCAAAGGGAATCTCTCTACATGTATTTCATTTTCAGCTTTTTTTTTTTTTTCCAAAGGGATTTTTTTCTTGTCTTCTTTGAGAGCACAGGCTGGGTTAGGAACCTTTGATGCGTGGGATTTGAGATACATAAAAAAAAAAAACAAAAAACAAAATAAAATAAAAATGTTGATATGATATATATTCCTTTCACCCAAATTTCTGAATATATCTTGATATAAATTTTAGGTCATATCTCCCAGCTGTACAGCAGAGGTCAAAGACTTGGATTCTGGTACCTTTAATCCCTGCCATGGCAGACTGGTTCTGTTGAAGTACATCAGCACGTAGCCTAGAGACTCCATGTCATCCCGACGACTAGAGACGACAAGAGCCATTTTGTAGAACACAGAAGTAAAACATTATGGCATATCTTACATAAGTTCTTCAATACAAATAAGGAATCAATTCCCACGTTGACTTGCACTATATGGTCAAAAGGTCCAAGTGAAGGGAAATGTAAATGCTACAATATACAATGATGCTTAGACAATATGCTTTAGACTTCCATGTTTTGAGGCAAACAAGTAGTTGTGAGTTTGGTGGCTCTGTGCTTGTCTGACTGGCCGGCACAGAGCCCGACGCCAGCCAAAGGCCTTTGGGATGAACCAGAAGAGAGTGCAAGCCAGGACATCAGCTTCCGTCCACACTAAAACTCTTAAGAGCGGTTAAAGGGAGGCCAATTCCATTTTACTACACATGGTTTTGGAATTTGGAATTTGATTTTTAACGATGACATGTATGTCATCATTCAGCACACTTTTGACCAGGTAGTATATCTTACTTAGTTTGAGAAATCTTTTAAAACAATGCTTTCAGTGTATTTAAGTTATAAGTGACTGACTACTGCATTGAAATGAATATAAATGTGGTTTATGTGTGTGCACAAACCTCTGTTCAATTCCCAGATGTGCATTGATGGAGGCGTATCGTGCTGTGCCAGTCAGGTTCTTGTCTTCTCTGTAGGGGATGTGCTGCCTTGTTCGGTTGTCTCGGTACTTCTTTGCCAAACCAAAGTCAATAAGGAACAACTGCCAAAGAGGAAATGACATGGTGACGTTGAATAGTAAGGTCATAAATATGCAAATTATTTAAACATTCATTTTACACTTTAGTTATTATCCAAATTTGAGGGCTCCCTGAGTCCTGCTGTAAAGTTTGAAGGTTAGGAAAATGTGCTTGAATTGGAATGAGATCCTTGTGAAAGCATCAATAAGTACAGAAAAAATTTTAATATCACACAATGTGTCAGTAAGAAATGAAGGCACTTATAAAAACTCCAGTGCATCAACAGTATTCTTACATAGTGAACCTAACCACCTTCCATGTTTGTCCTTCAGGAGCTGCATCAAGCAGGTCTACATGACTTTAATGTTTTATCTTACCCCATCACAGCATATTATTATTATTATTATGGTTCTGTATGATTTTTCATTCTCTTACTAAAAAAAAAAAAAAAAANAAAAAAAAAAAAAAAAAGTCGGGTTGTGACTGGTTACTAACTCCACATACCAAACAACATGGAGGGGAGTTTAGATTTGTGTTAAGTTTAGCTGCAGCGTTCCCTGTCAGTCTGATGTGGCTGTTCTGGTTGCTGCTTTGTAGAAAAACCTCAACGACTTGAACTCAGGCTGGATTTACACTACAAGTCTTGATGCTCAATCCCGATATTTTGCCTATATCCGATTTTTTGTTCAGCGTAATTACATTTTGTTTTTTAAGTGGCTTATATCTGATACCTGTATTTACACGCTTTGACCTTTGACCTGTAGTAGCAGGATGCAGTTATGCATGGGCACATTTTTGAGATGCATGTAAAGAAAATGCTTCAATAAGATGAGAGAAGTATTTAAAATCTGATCATCAGGTTAAAACTTTCACATGCAGAGAGAAACATCTGATATGTTGTGTGAGCGTTTATCTCTCCATCAGCACAAGTGTGTTCATCGGTTAATCATGGAGGAGAAGCAGGTGGAGTTGGAGTTTTGCTGCTGTAACAGGAGCCTGTTATCACACACTAACACGTCTATTTGACATAAACACACATCAGCATGTCTGATATATATATAGTATGTCTATGTCCTCCATTTCTGTTTACAGAGAGCGTCATCATATTGATGCTGACACCATCATATGCAGGTAAAGCAGAACATTATGTAGGAGTCAGAATGGGAAGGAAATTCTGATCTGTGGATTTAGACAGCAGCAGTATAGGTGGATATCTGATATGTATCCGCTTTATTTCTACATATGCAAGAGGCCCAAAACGGATCTGAGAATATCTGATTCCATGTGGCTTTTCACCATTTACATCTTCAGGAAGCGTGTCTGATACGTGTCACGTGAACAAAAGATCGGAATCAGGTCACATGTGCGCAGTCGTGTAAATCCAGCCCTAGTGCAAGCAGTTACAGGAAGCTAATGGAGAAACATAAAAGCAGTGTGATGTGATGAGCCCCTGCTGGTTTGTGTAAGACCAGACGTGCTGCGGCACCTTGGATGATTTGAAGTAGGAGTTGTGTACACCTACACGTGTTTGTACAAAATTGGGCTGAAGGCCCCAATTTTCCTGATGTTACGCAGAGCAAATTGACATGATCGAGGAACAGATGCAATGTGATTAGTGAAAGGTCGCTGATCAGGACTCCTATACATAGGTTTGGTTTGCTGATTTATCTCCACCGTGCTCCAGCTAGGATGAGACTGTACACCCTTATGTTCTTGGTCACATCCTTTAGTATTTTTGTGTTGTGCTCTTTGTGTGACCTTGGCCCACTCCAGGGCAGAATAACAGCAGCACTCAATCCCTTCCATCACAATCTGTCTTACTGTAGACTGATCAAAGGTCTTACAGAGCTTTTTCCAGCATCATGATTCTCTGCATGATTCTTCCAAAGTCTGGAGTTCACTTTGATCCAGCCACGGTTCATAGGAACAGATCTCTCGAGAAGAGCAGCCAACCAACACTTTCAATCTCATCTGACTCTAATTTGAGTTTGAAAATGTCAATAGCACAGATGTTCACTTACTGCATGAACATGTTTTCTAAACAGTTCAGTGTTTCAGCAGTACATGCACCTCTATTTACACGATTATCAGCCAAAGTACTGATTTTCTTTAAACCGATCGGGTTTATTGATTCTTCTACGACAGATCGAAGACAGATCGAATTTGATGAGTAATTAATTTAGTAAACCATGTAATTCTGGTAACTTCTGGGATTTTTAACCATTCCAAATGATGGCACTGTTGGATCCAGATCGGAATCGTGGCCCATAGCCAACATTCAATCTAATTTTGTTGAAACTTTTTACAAGTTTTGTGATATTGTGCTATTGAAAATTATAACCTTGCTGGTGAAGTAATTATCTTGACATGGAGACAAAACAAATCCCACATGCAAACAGTTCCACTGTTATTCTACAACTGTTTGGCTGGTCAGCCAATGACAGATAAAAGACCAATAACTAGGCAAGCAATATTTAAGCGATATCCCTAACCGATAAACCTCAATTAATAATCCTTAATTATAATGCTTAATTAACCTGGTAAAAACCTTTTAAGGATGAAAGGTCATTGTGGTATCATCATGCTACACCTTGAACTCTCTCTCTGGTAGGTAAGCAATAGTTACTGCAGCTGATAAGCAGATTTATTTATTTAAAATCAACTCACCAAAACATCTCAACTCAGAGCCAGTGTCACCTTTACAAATCAGCAGTATGAGAATCATAGAATGTGAGGGGGAGAGGCAGTGCAGCTGCTGAATGTGCAATGAATGGAGAGACAGAGACAATGTGGAAAATATTAAACCCACATAATCAAAATAGTAACTTCTTAATCTGTTAAATTTCTAACGTTAGGCCTGTTTCACATGCTAAGCATTGCCGCTGAGCTTGGTGTCCAGCGGTCTGCTTGGACATGAGTGGAGTCTCAGCAGCACCGCTCAACCAAGCGCTGACAGGAAGCGCTCGTGGCTAATGACATGTTGATTGTTACCATGGACGTCACAACAAAGAAGGCTCTGGCTGTTCTTCTCATTTGGAGAAGAAAAGCAAAAAAATGGCAAATGTGGGTGCACGAAACCTTACTGAGTCACCGTACTCAGAGAATTCAATCAATTCAAACCTGGTATCCCTGTCTGAATGCTGACATTTCGCCAAGCAAGCCTGATCCCAGATCAAGATATGATTTTAAAGTTGTGTTGTACAACTCAAGAAACTGTGCCGCCTCTGCTTACAGCTGTTCTCTGATTGGTTGTGCATTGGAAAGGTCAGCATTGGAAAAGTCAAAGTTGAATTTGGTTGAACTTTGAGCACCGCATCAAAACGGAGAATCCAAGCACAGCGTGGTGCTCAAGGCAGCGGTGACACGATGTGAGGAGTCACCACTTAACTCCCAATACACAATAATGGAATGCCCAGGTCAGCGCAACCTCAACGCTTATAATGTGAAACTGGCCTTAGTGATGATTTAACATTGTTAACTGTAACTATGGTACAGTAGTTGCACTCAAGAGTAAGGACTTGGATCAGCAAGCTGATCTTGTATGAAAGTTAACTTTCATACAAGATCACGCTATTTCAGTTTGACTATGTCCCTACAAGCCCAAACTAATTTCTATTACTTATATTGCTACAACATTATCCACATTTAATATCAAAAACAGCACAAGTAGTCTACACGATGGCCAAAGTGTTTTGCTAGTTACTGAAAAGTCTCATTCAGGTTATCACACTTCTTTTTACATTTTCACAAACCAGGAAAACACCCCTCAGTATGTTCAGTAAACACGCACCCACGCACGCACCCACGCACCCTCGCAAGCACGCACGCACGCATGCACACACACACGTCTGTATTCGCTGCTCATCCATACATCCTACTTGTGTTTCCAGTATTTTGCTACGTGTCTCTCTTTATACTTTTCTGCATTAATCAGGATTTTCTCTCACGGATTCTAACTAATAAAATGTGTCTGTTTCAACATAAGAGAAGTTGAACAAGTTACAAACACAGCAGGTTAAGGGCACTGCATCCATCATTAATTGTCTTAAGTCAGCTTGACTAGCTGCATGCTTCATAAAAATGGAGGCAGCCTGGTGAGCAGAGAGCTGCTAGTGTTACTGGTGTTAAACAGTGTGGAGAACACGCAACCACTGGGATGCTCCAAAGGCTAAATTCAAAAGACCCATGACAATTTAGTCCTTTACAAAGTAAAACATTAATCTTGAATGGAATGATTCATAAAGGTTGTTTTCAGACTTCTAGTCCATTTGCTCAAATTGCAACATGCTGACAACATACAAGCACACGCTAACCTGAACACATGCTCATCTGAGCATGTGTTAGCTAAGAATGATGTGTTTTGACAGTTTCCCAGCATCTGTTTGGCTTATTATGTCTAATCAAAGATGAAGTTTAACTGTGGTGAAGTTTGTTTTCTGTTCAACTCGTTTAATGGGATAGGAGATATCCGACGACATTTAATGTAAAACCAACTTTACTGCAGTTACAGTTAACCATGAACCACACAACTTGTTCTGCCTCTAGATCAATAAAAACATCAATAAAAGCCTCGTAGTTGGTTTGGCGCCAGTGTGGATCATGTTCACACCATAAATGAACCATACCAGACAATGGAACTGGACAGAGACCATCTCCCTCCTCAGAGCAGGTTTTTTTTTTTGTTTGTCCACACCCGAGTGTGACTGCTGTGTTCGGACCTGCCCAAGTGAACTGTACGAAGGGGGAAAACAAACCATCTCTGAATGAACCTGACCAAACCACGCAGGCATAAAATGCCCTTCTTGCCGATGAAAACAGTGGCTCAGATGGGGTAGATGTCCCTGAGATGCACAAGTGCTACTGTGATCACTTTTACATGCTTTGGGGGTCTTCAAAGAAGATGATCTTCTGTACAATTTGCATTAATAAAATATTATCTGAATAATGTAACTGATTGAAATCATACTGGCTGTTAATCAGTGATCAACATCCCTAGTAAGCAATGCACATCCTGATGCATTAAGCGGTGCATCAGGATGCACTGCTTAATGCATCAATCCATCAGGAAATCGTGTTCTACAGAAAGCATTATGTTGTCAGGCAGAGAAGAAGGATATGTGTTGCAGCAAAGATCACCGTTGCCTCAGTCCAACAGGGAAGTAGGAATGTGGTGACTGCAGTATCGCAGAGTAGGGCTAGACGATATAAACGATATACAGTTGCATCACAGTATAAAAAAATCTTCGATATAAAAATGAGGACGTCAATATAAAATCGATAGAAAATAGTGCTTGAATACAGGAAGTTAATGACGCTCAAACAGCCAACAGCTTGTCAGAACTGGAACAAACTAGCCAATCAGTGGCAGTGTCATAATAAAGTCCACCCACTTCCTCAAAGCAGCATTCAGCTAAACGGTGAACGCGCCACAGCCCGTGTGGTGACATGTGAGCGAAAGTCAGACAAAGATGTCATAAAGTGATGAAACCGCAGAGAAAACAAAAAAATCAAAAAAAATCAAATGATGAGGAAGAAAGGAAACCAGCGCTGATGAAGCACAGCTGTACAACAAATTTATTTTACCGTCTGAAGCACTGCCATTTTACAGGGTCACACAGCAGCAACTTCAAACTCGTCACCTGGGACGGAGACGCTCCATGCCAACAAACTACCTACGGTCTGCTTTTTCTGCTGTCGCACCACAAAGACGTCACACGTGCTGCAGCTTTTTTCATTGGAAAAGATATGATGCCAATACGGACTGCTGAAAAAGAGGGATTTTTCACTTCAGTTTTTCAGTTCATTCAATTGTTGGTAATTTTTTTTATGTTCAGAACATGCATAAAGAAACTGTTCAAATAAATCTTAAGTTCAAGTGACTTGAAATGCAGCAGAATCTTTGTCATGATTTATATTGTGATANAAATCTTAAGTTCAAGTGACTTGAAATGCAGCAGAATCTTTGTCATGATTTATATTGTGATATATATTGATATCAATCAATATAAAATAAATATATTGTGATAAATGTTTTTTTCATATTGCCCAGTCCTACTGCAGACTATAACATCTGTTGATATAAGCACCACATCAGTATATCAGGTGTACATAGTATGTCCTCCATTCTACTGAAGGACAGGTTGTCATCGCATTGATTGCATTCATCATTCATTATGAATAAAGCAGGTTGTCACATTATATGACAAACAAGTCAGAATGGCAAGAAAATTCTGATGTGTGTGTTTAGATCACAGTCACATGAGCAGATGTCCAGTATAAATCTAATTTACTTTCACATGTACATGGCCCAAAACAGATCTGAGAATATCCCATGTTCTTGTTTTTACATTTTCATCTTCACAATGCATGTCCGATATGTGCCACATGTGAGTAAAAGATCCGAATCTGGCCACTTGTACATGGTGTGTAAATGTAACCTTAACGACTGTAAACAATCAGTTGGCTGTAGCTCAGTAAGCTATCATTTCTAAACATGCTAAATGAAAGCGGCTGAGCAGTGTTGATCAGTGTTGCGTGAGAATTTGCCAACAAAAAAACAGTACTTTTGGGACTTGTGGCTTTTAAGCTCCACACACTGTAAGAAGTCAAGAGATTCTTAACAAATGGGATAACAATGGGTTCCAGTGCCAAATGCTAATGGGATGCTGAACTGTTTATGTAGAAATACATTATTGAATGTCTTGTTTGAAACCAACTCTGCTGTGAGGCAACTTTTTTCTTCCTCCTCCTCCTCAGTGTCATATTTTATTTATCAATAGCATTGACCAAATTTCAGTTCTTGATGACACATTGATGTGTTACTGTTAGTTGGCCTGCAAACTACCATATATACACAAGTATAAGCTGAGTTTTTTTTTTTTTTTAAACCAAATTTCACAAAGCAAATCGGGGTTCGGCTTATACACGAGACATTCAAATTTGATCTCAGAGAAGGAAATTTCCAGGGTGGAAATACTACCATTACCACTACCCATGACAATAGTTTAAATCATACCTTAGAATGAGATACTTCCTGACTAAACATCTTATCCAGCACATTTTGCGGTGGCCAGTAAGCTCTGCTGTGATTGGTCAGTTACGGTAATCAGCTGCTGAAATACATATCATGTTTACCGGTACGTGGATTATTTTCAGAAAATCAGAGGGAATACTATGACAATACCCAGAAAAACAGGTAATTTACTAAACAAATAGATGGAACAACATCAGGGGTCAACTTATACACGGGTTTCTTTAAAAATCTAAATTTGCAGGTCAAAATCAGGGGGTTGGCTTATACTCAAGCATATACGGTAATCAAATATAGATTTAGTTTTGGGTCAAACATACAACAAAACTTTGGATTGCAGTTTCATCTGATGATTTCACTAATCTCAGGCCACAAGTCACACGAAAGACAGAAACTGTCCTTTAATCTTTAGAATGAGGATTAGAAGAGCTGGTTGGACCATGCTTTACAGAACCTGGCCTTTTCTCTCTCTCACTATGATGTGCACACAGAGTGGAATACATACATTGGCATCATGAGAGCAAGATGATTGCATGTGGTCTAAATAACATTAAACCAGTGTAGTATGATTGCAAAGCAACAACTGCTGTTGTGAGGCAGCTGGTGTTGTGGTAAAGGTCACACCTGGTTTAATCCTGAGAAAGATGGATCCTGAGAAGAGCTAACAGCCAAGCTTCGTTTCCTCTTCCCCACTGACGAGTCTAAACACTAGGGCAGACAGTAGAGGGGCAGGGGTCAACAACAAACAGCCTATATCCACCTTTAGTTACAGTTAACATTAGTACAACAGGCACTTGTGGTTGGCTCCCTTCAATACAACTGTAGTACAGCCAGGACAGGTGCTTCCTTCTGTACATCCAGACTGGAACTACACATGCAATAAGTCAACTTTTTAAATCAAATATGATTGTTCTGGCCATTGGAAGAAACCACAAAGGAATATAATTTTCTTCCATCTGGACAACCATGGATATATCAACCAGAACAAGAAGCCAAAATATTCTCTTTGGGTTAAACCACATGTGGCTCTGGAGATGCAACGATTTTAATACTTCACTATCTGACATGACAATAATGGCCAGTGCAGACAGGCAACACCATGGCTCAGGAAAAGACCAGGAGTATGTGGGGAAAAGGGGGCAGGAAAAGGCAGAGCCCATGGTTGTCTATCAATCACTAGCACAACAAAGGCAAGTCTTGTGTAGATTATCTGCTATCAAAATAGACTGTAACAGGCCCTCCAAGAGTTTACATTTATCTCTGATCATTGGTTTGTGTTTAATCCCAGTGTTTCACAGGCAATCAATAACATAAGCAGAGTTCATTTACCTTTTTTTAACCAGCTAACACAGCTGGTTAAAAAGGCTAAGGCTATTCTCTGCTGTATTTAGATTAATACAGGATGAATCTGGTAATGATCCAGCTGTACAGTAACTAGTTGGCTGTGTAATGTAGTGGCAGCCAGTGATCAGATTAGCTCTGCAGTGATTCCACCAGCAGATTCTCACCATTCTCTCCTACCTGACAAAGAGCTCCACGAAATACTTCGTTTATTTAAGAGCTCATGAGCATTTTAGAAAGCAACATATATTGCAGGAGGAACGAGTGAGAATTACTTGATTAAGAGGAAATATTATATGTTATTATGACATACAGTGACAGCTAAACCAGCTGTTCCAGCTTCAGGACAATAGATCTTCACAAATATAACCCCAAGGTCAACAATATTTAGTCCCTATTAGTTCTCTGACCATAAAACTTCAGACCTAACTTAGGGGTAGCACTAAAATAAAGTCAGGAATAAAAACAAAGGGTGTGTGAGAGTGTGTGTGAGACAACATGGGCTGCCCAACCGCTTTAACAATGCTATAAATCTGACACTGTGTTCTTCACTACATGAATATTTACTTAATGACACTTCAGTCCTAACATGAAAACTTTGGATGTAAATGTAAAAATAGTAATAGCCTGCTAATAATTAATTAATTAATAATAATTAATTTATCATTATATTATAGATCTCTGAAAAGAAAATAAGGCCAGTTTTAGATCTGTAGTCCATCTGCTCTGGTCTGAATCAGGGACCAAATTGTTAAATGCTGCATCTCAAAGTAAAAATCCAATCAAACCAAAAGTCATGTGACAATACTCGCTCTGCTCATTGGTCAGACAATAAAAACAGGAAAAATGTTTACGATGCCAGAAAAACTAACATGGAACAAAGGTGAATGTGGATCCTTTCCTAGTCATAGCATCATTTGATCCATGAAGAAGAAAACTATGACCACAGAAGCTGAATCTGACTTCAAGACAACGTGTGGAAAACCACATGTTGCTTCACATGATGTGAGGAAGACATGCTGCCTTCACACGCTGAACAGGAGAATGAAGCAACATGCTGAGAACATACAAGCACACGCTAACCTGAACACGTGTTAAGCGTGCTAAAACTGATGTGTTTCTGCCTTTAACAGAAGCCATTTGATTTGATCGTCATGGTGGAGTTTACTTCACGTGAACCACACACACACACACACCCCTAGCTTCTCTGTTTCTAGATAAATCAAGCTGTAGTTGGTGTGGAAGTAGTACTGATCATGTTCGCATCACAAACAGATCACTCCACAGTTCAACTAAGTGTCAAAACGCATAAAAGACAATGAAATACTGGTCAGTATCATTTTGATGCTGAGCAATGAACAATCACTCACATACTGAACAATCACTGTGTCTAGAATAATTACTCACATACTGAACAATCACTCATGTAGTAAATAATCACTCGTGCACTGAATAATCACTCATGTACTGAACAATCACTCATTTACTAACAATCACCCGTGCACTGAATAATTCACTCGTGCACTGAACAATCACTCATGTACTTAACAGTCACTCGTGTACTGAATAATCACGTGTACTGAATATATCCCTATCCTATGGACACCAGGAGACACACGTATGATACAGGCTTATTGAATGCACATACAGCCTATGCTGGACTACTGCAGGTGACTTTCTGTAAATCACAGGTAAATCTCAAGTTTTCCTTGTTGGCATTATACTGTGTAACTGTAACTGTAGTTCATATGCATCAATGTTAAACCAGAAAATTACATTCTACAGTTAAGTTTTCAAAGTCAGTTCTTTTTCATGCTCTCACTTTCTTATCTACTCTTTTTCCCCTTTATCTTGTTTTACCTTGTTTAACTAGTCAAGTTGATGGTTTAATATCATCTTACCACCTGGATAACTGAGATAAATCTTTACAGATAGGCTATTAAACATTATTTACAAATCAAACAAATTAGATTCCATCTTTAACAGAAATACCTGTTGATTTGTTCAACTTCTGAGGGTTGAACGTTCAGATTTAGTCTCAATGGGGTTTTAACAATAAGCTTTAAATACCTACAAGTTGGCTGACTTCATGTCTAGTTACTTCAACCAATGACAACCTCCCTACATTTGCTGCCTCTGTCTACAAACACACTATTGCCCAGATTCATAAACGGTAGTCCATGATTTACCACATCGCTATACGCAAATATCATGGCGCAACCATGTTCCCTCACTCATAAACGCCTGTTAGCAACATATGTTAGCGCTAGCCTTAAGGAGGCATTACTGTGATATTTCCTTATTTACATATCGCGGTAGCTATTCATAAAACAAACAAACCTAAGTGAGCCAACCAGCTCCTCGGAAGCAGGCGAAGGTGTGACCACAACAGGTCAGCCGATGCTGTGCATCAGCCAGAAGAAGTGAACCTGCTGCAGCAGTGACTCACTACTTCAGGATCACTGTTTGGCATGTAACACTGATGGTAAAACAGAAGTCAGAACTTGGGAGCGACAAGCCGCCTCCCCTGGATGTGAATTCAGCTTTCTGGTGGGATATCAATGCTGGAAGATTCCAGAGGCCACAAATGTTGGCAAGACAGTATTCGTGCATCTCAGGCTCCATCTGAGCAAGTATTTTCAGTGGCTAGACCAAACACTAATATGTTCCTAAAACCAGTGAAGACTGAAGTCTGTCTAGGAGATCGGGGTATTTACTTTTTCTTCTTAATGTACACATTTGTTTTGTACTAGGTTACAGCACATTCCACATTCAAACCACATTCATTGTAAAATGAATGTGGTTTGTTTATCTTTGATGTCTGTGGGCAATTCTTCAACCCTCACAGCTTGATTTTTGCTCTGACATGCACAGCCAAATACGGGGCCAAATGCTTTCTCAAATAATGTCCAATCAGCTGGATTAACCAAAGCTGGACTTAATTCAAGGTGTAGAAACATCTTAAAGGATCAGTGGAAATATGATGTAACCAAGCTGAATTTCTTAGGGTCATAGCATGGATTTCAATTCCTGTGATATTTCTTTATCTGAATATTAAAAAAAAAAAAAATTCCAAAGGGGGGAAAAAAAAGGTCTAAAAGGTTTTGCTTTGTCTACATAGAGCACACACACGACTCACAATAAGACAAAGTCAGGTTTGGCTCACACACCTGCAGCATTCAGTAATTTTGTGGTTGAACTGCAGACACATCGCAGCACTTTTCACACACCACTCGTTCCAGCCTCACTGTCGACACATAAAACCACATTAAACCCTGTCTGCTGCTCCACTGACTCATACCAAACAGACCGCAGCCACAGACTGCAAGGGCAAAACACGCTCGTTTTGGAGGAACTGACTTACCTACAAGCCCCGGAAGGCAGGTGAGGAATTAACATCATTATGCCCCAGTACACAGTAAGCAGCCAGTGTATCCACACTGCCACTGACTACAATGACTGAATTTTGGAGCATTTTTCATATTTATACAGTAAATATTTAATCACATCCTATCTTTTTATTATTTAGTATTCACACAAGACCAAATCCATACTATGATTTAAACTCAATTAATTGTGCACCACTATCCATTATCCACATATAGAATATTTGACAATAAACTCCAGCTCAACACACAACTAGCTGCTAGTAAAAATGGCTAAAAAAGAGTTGAGTGTGCTTGTGGGAGAAAGATCACATTGTAAATGACATCACTACAGAAAGGATCAAATAAGGAAAAGACTTCCGTCACAATTATTTAGACTCCAACAGCGCTTAATGAGTGAGTATGTCAGTTGAGAGTGAGCTCTGACAGCTGTATGCAGAGGTGGCATTTGTTTTGCTGTAAAGGGAAAGTGAATGATCGTGTGTTCATCAGTAACACTTCCCAACAGCTGCTCTGGAGAACATGCATGGAGTGGAGGTGTTTGCAGTGACACTTCCGACCATCAATAAAATCTACAGGTAGAAATTACATGGTCAAATTACCATGGTGAACATCTCCACCAGTGTGCCCTTAAACCTGTGGTATCCCATATTTGTGTACATCTTTGAAAAAAATTCAACATTCTACAACTACTGCCTTTAAGAAAAGACAGGGACTTTTGACAGATGAAGTCCTAATAACCTGTAGTATGAGCCAACACAGAACATTGTTTTTGTCAGTGTTTTTCATTCTTCAGTGAGCTGACAACATCCATCATATAAATTACAAAGCCAGACAATACATTCTGCTACTGCTGCTTCTGTTTCTAGATGTTTTGTTAGCCTGCTGCCCTAGCCTATAATAAACTTCACAAAATATTCTTATACAATAAAGCCTTGTTGTAAATGAAGATGCTTTTGGCTACAACAAATTAAAATGGATGGTCATGAGAGGTAAGGAGCCTACAGCTTCATTACGCTTGAAGCCTGAATGAAATAAGATAATGGGGTTCGAAACTGGCTATACATCACACACTTTTACTTAACCTAATGTTGCCTGTCTGCAAGGGCTCAAATAACATGATGAGGAATATACAAAATCATATTCAGGCAACTTAATCATACAGGAAGAAATTCATTTACCAGGAGACAAAAACTCAACTGTTTGTGAGAGAATCAGTGTGATTATTTTCTAGTATGCAAAAAGTTCTTAACAAAGAGCCCCATACACAGAAAATAGACCACCATGTTGAAACAATCTATTGATAGTTCTGATTAAGGAAAGTGATATTACGAGATTATATAATAAATATACAACAGTTATACAATTTATATGCAGCAACCTTTATAGAACATATAGTCTGGAGGGGCAAGCAACATGAGCGGTTACATGATCAGATATGTGTTATGGGCCTTGTCACATCATCTTAAAAGGACCATACCACCCATTCTGCATGTTTGAGTCTAATATAATTTAATTTTCATACACATAACATTACTGACAATCATTTCCCAAAGCATGCTACTGGAATGGTGAATTAAAAATGTTTTCCTACCTTCCAGACCTCCATTGGTTTCAGTTCATTCTGCTATAAAATCAACTTGTTGATACTTGAAACGTTCTTGGGATAGGTAATCCATCATCACCAAGACGTGTATTCAGGTTTTTTTTTAGAATATAATTTTAACATTTAAGCGCAATAAAAAGTGTGGAGTGAATGTATGCCTCCACCAGGGAATATAGTCCCAAAAGAAGACCTGCGTTTATGGAAAAATTTAAAGGACCGTGACTTCATAAGGCTGTGTAACTATTAGCAGGAGAAACATGGATTTTTAAGGTGGGTGTATCACTTGAATATGTAATTTTGAAAGAGTAAGAGATTTAGCAAAATATCAGAAAAGCTGAAATATGGTTTTATCCTTTGGGAAATGATTCAGTAATGTAACATGTATGAAAATTAAATATATTAGGCTTAAACATGCAAAATGGGTGGCAAAATAGTCCTTCAATTTATAGATTCAGATGGCTATGCAATCACAAAATAGTAATTTTAGCAAAAGTAATCAAGGCTCAAGATGTAGTACCTAACTTTTTTCCTGTAAGCCTTGTTGACAACATTTGACCCACCAGTGTGCTGTTAAACTGTGGTATCCCATATTTGTGTATGTCTTTGAAAATAATTCAACATTCCACAACTACTGCCCTTAGAAAAGACAGAGACTTTTGACAGATGAAGTCCTAATAACCTGTAGTATGAGCCAACACTGAATTATTTCAACCAACCTTAAAGCTTGGAGAAAACTACAGTAGGTGTGTGAATCTCTAATAGAAGATTTGATTCTGTTTCATTATTAAAGAGTGATAGTTTTTTCTTCCCTGAGATGATTTTGGAAACTTTGATTTGACTGAGCAAATGACTAGAAAAAGCTGTAGAATTATGAATAAATATGCAATAATGCAGTTCACTTTTTTTTTTTATCCTACACATTCTTCTGCAAAACAGAAAGACATTTCATTCATTTCAATACTGGATTCTTATATATTGTCATGGGCAAAGTATTGGTAAATCTGCAAGAATTATGTTTCAAACGGTTGTTGCACTTGTATTTTAATTATTCTATTATTTAGTATGATATATTTGCCAAAACTCTGTGAAAAACAGTGATAGTCATTAGATTTTTGGCTGTGAAATACAGATAACATCCTCAAAATCCAGTATCAGCTCAGATGTATGCAAAGCCAAAAAACTGACCAGAGAGTCAGAGGAAACAGGACAGAGCTTCATCTGAGACTGGGCTGAAGTGTCCAGCCTGTCAGAATGTTCTACTCATTCATGGCTGTTACACAGTTGTTGTCTGTTACTCCACTCACACTAGCATAACAGTTTTTAAATTTATCTTCATTGGGTTTTCAACAAATGGAGATATTTTTCTGTCACTCCTTCCTCAATCTTTACTAGCCATGAGATAAAGTTTCACTTACAGGGAGGTACACAGAGTTGTGCATTTAATAGAAGTCATTATTAGCACAACAATAGCTTTAATTCACTTCAGTTGCTTCTAGGGCTGGGTGATAAATTGATTTAATCTATTAATTTGAGTTTACGGTTTGGCACGATGAGTAAAATGAACGAATTGGCAAATCGAGATTTTTTTTTTTTTTAAAGTTAGTAGTTAGTATCTATCTAACTACTTTTAATGGGAAATGAGGCAGTGGGTGGCTTTCTGTCAAACAAGCCCATCCATCACATGCATTGATGCCACGCCCACAAAGTTTTCAGCAGGTCAGACGTGCTGTCAATATGGCAACAAACATTTCAACTTTTGCACTTCACGACATCGAGCAAACCAAAATCATATGTAAAGTTTGCTATTAAAAGTAGCAGCGCTATAAATTTAGTAGAAACATGCAGCTGAGTGGCAGCAGTGCACCGCTGTGAGATGCAGATCTGCAGTCAGAGCGCAGAGAAAAAGCAAATGATGTTACTGCATCATTTTCCAGTGTCATGGCGTTTGATCAGAGGGTCTTCATATGGGGGAATATTGAACATGTCAGAGCATCAAGCCAGAGGCAGCAGACAGGCTGGTGTTCCTCACAGGAAGCTGGACATTGCTGCAAAAACCTTATATTTAAAAGGTTTTGTTTAGCAAGTCCCACAATTTTATTTAAAAGTATCAGTATTTGTTTTTATTATTTTAATAAAGAAAATGCTATTTGAATTACGTATTTTTTTTTAAGTTAGTTTAGAGAAAAACAAGGAAAATCTAGATTAAAATTGAGAGTTGTCCTTAAGTATAAAAAAAAACAAAAAAAAAAAGATTTTATTTTTAGGCCCTATCACCCAGCCCTAGCTGCTTCNTAAAAAAAAACAAAAAAAAAAAGATTTTATTTTTAGGCCCTATCACCCAGCCCTAGCTGCTTCAGAAATCTGTTTTACTCATCTAAATGCCAATTCAAAGAAACATCAAGAAGCAGCTGCATTGTTAAACCTAAGTGCAAAATAAATGGGTGAATGTTCTGCCTGTTTTCTGTATCTGATGAGGACGTTCCAGTCAAAGCTTGCTTATTTTAGTGCATGGTGCACCGTAGGAGTAGCCAAATCAGGAGGTGGCTTATATGATTGGAATAACTCGGTTCTTGCAATATTTATAGTGTTTTACTTTTGTTCACCAGTTCCAGCAGTATCTATAAAGTTTTTTGGGAATTATTCTGGCCAAAATTAAGAACTGCAGCAGCTTTTCTGGCAAACTGTCATAAAAACTGAGAATTATTTTTAAGATATATAGCATATATTTCATGTAATGTTTATACTGGTGTTCAGGGATCAGGACTGTGAAATTACTATGGCTTCCAATGCAAATAACCATCTGTCACCAACTGTAGGAGTAACTACATTAAAGTGTACTTATGTATATACTATGTGTGGGTCTTACCTTGTTACAGTGACGGCCGATGCCCATAAGAAAGTTGTCTGGTTTGATATCTCTGTGGATGAAGTTCTTTGTGTGTACATACTCAATTCTGCTGATCATCTGAAGGTGCAAAGGAGAAAACAGTTCAAATTTATTTAGTTTAGCAGAAATGATTTATCGTCCTTCCACTCCTAAATCACAGAAATAAACTGAAACACCTTAGTAAAGATTGAGTTTATTCAACTCCATGTGTTTTCTGCAGTAAAACTGATTCAAAAGACTGAAGAAAGAGGATATGTTGGGTACCTGGTCTGCCAGCATAAGGACAGTCTTCATTGTGAAGCGACGAGAACAGAAGTTGAAAAGGTCCTCCAAACTGGGTCCCAGAAGGTCCATGACTAGGACGTTATAATCCTTCTCCTGGCCATACCACCTAGTGCAACAATAACAACAAGTCTTAGGTCTATGAGGAGAAGGTGGTCAGAAACCAAACCAGGTCAAGTCCTGCCTTCACAACCCCAATCTGATACACAGCTGCATTATGAAAGAGTTAACTCACTTTTCAAAATTAGGATTGGGAATTAATATCACTGACGTTAAAGGACCATACCACCCATTTTGCATGTTTAAGCCTAATACTGTATATTCAATTTTCATACATGTTACGTTACTGACAATCATTTCCCAAAGGATAAAACTGTATTTCAGCTTTCCTGATATTCTGCTAAATCTCTTAATCTTTCAAAATCAAATATTCAAGCGATACACCCCAGGATTTTTCCTACATAGAAAAGTGCAAGGCGGCCGTCCGCATCAAATTTCGTGCCGTCTCCGCCTCTCGACAAAACTCTGATGGGTGTCTTCATGAAAACACTATTTTCTAACAAGCATTGCACTCTGTGGATTTCTGTCATTTGTAACTGTATTGCGGCATTATGCTGATGTGGTGCGTAATGCTGATGTGTGCTGTGTCATCAGCACAGTGCACCGATGTCGACAACCCACCCGTCTTGAAACAGACCAAGGAGTCTTACACTGCACGAGTCAGAGGGTGCAGAGCTAACCCCTGTGGCGCAATGAAAGTGTGGGCCGGCGTGATCCTCACTCAGCGTGTTTAGCTGGTGTGTGCCGGCCGAGGCGGGATCCCGGCCCTGCGGGTCTCTGGGTGCACCTGAAAAGCTGACTGATCCAGTTGCCTTTTCACTGCGTTGTCTTGCTGTTTTCGTAGACTTTGATGAATGCGAGACTAAGCAGTGAATTTAAGTGATAAATAATTATAATTTAAATGATTAAACATCATAGAATTCAGAGAGCGTTTGGTTTTAATGTTGATAGAGACACAACATGCTCAGTCGTGTTGCAATCTTGCTGTCTTTATGTTTTTCTATCTCATACACACAAAGAGGTTTATGTTCTAAATATTTACCGTATTCATGTATTTATTTAAATAGTCTTTGCTGGATAGAATTATATCACTCTACTGATTTGAGATTTGAGTTGAAAACGTGTGTTCGGACCAGGCTGGACTTTATGGTGCACTGCAGCCGCGCCCGGAGTGTATCCTGCCACTACTTTTTACCGGCACAGCTCAATTTGAGAACCACTCATCCAAACCGCTCATCTTCACAGGCGACACTGCACGTCCTTGGGTCCTGATCAATAAACTTGCTGAATATCAGCTTTGTACAGTGCCGGGTTCTAGAGATGCTGGTGCTACAGACAGACAGAGATTACTATCTTTACTGATACATAATTGTCATTTTCGGGCGAGAACGGAAAGAAACGCAAATGATTTAAGAGTCGCTAGATTATTTACACAATATTATCGTGTATTAGTAACATATCAATATTTCATTTTTTAAATATCATGGTTATACTGGTGTATCGTGACATCCAGAGATCAGAGGAATGGTAGTTGCATCTCATTGCCAGAATTATCTTATGTTTGGTGTTTTTGGGAACACGGTTTTTCTGTCAGTCCCTTTAAAACAACCTCTTCCCTTAAAACTCCAAAACCTGAAGAGCAGGGAACAGGTCAGAAAATGGACTGATAGAGCCAGAATTAGGGCTTTGAAAATGATCCCATTAATTTTTGTGATTAATGTGGACTTGTTTAAAGCATTTTAAAAAATTAATGCATTTGTTTTTTTCACTTCCTGAGGCTATGCTAATGTTTTCATTTTCCCCCCACTTCCTGTGGCTAACGTTATATGCTCATGCTAATAATGGAGAAGGAAAAAGATCAGCCTTTTAGATGTAAAGTTGTGCTTTAAAAAGTTATCGATGACTCTTGCTCAGCAGTGTGTCGTTTTAACTTTATTCATCAAAAACATAGAAACTACTAAAAGAACTTCACAGCCTTTTAGCCTCACTTTAGCTTTGCTGCATTCCTGCATGTGACACATTCAAGCTAATGCTAACTAATGCTACACAAACAGGATTCAGTCTATTCAGAAAAGACAAACTTCCCCTTGAACAAAGTCAGATTTTCAGAAAAAGATGATTTTCCTTAAAACAAAAACATGTTAACCTTGACTAATAATCAACTAAATATTATCTAAAATATACTTCCTTTGCATTGATTCTATATTAATTTGGTGATTCAACGTATATTGATTACAAGTTTACAAGTTTCTGCAATTAATCACAGAAAACTCTTCAATTAGTTAATTTTCTTTAATCGATTCACAGTGCTAGTCAAAATACAATTAACAAAGGCAACACTTTAGTGCAATAAACGGAATAAATAATTTAGAGTGATCAAATTTACATAAAAACATAACATACTGTGGCCTCTTATGTACCGAGATAGATATCCATGAATAGCAATTATGGTCATGTTAATTTGAGCACATTACCAAAACACAAAGAGAGAGAGAGAGAGCGAGAGATTCATCATAAGACTTACAGCACTATAGCTTTTATCACAGCTAAATACTGGACACTTTAACAATCTTTAATAATTTAATCAGCCAATCTAAGCCACTAACACCAAGTCATCTTCACTAAATGCTGTAAAATAATACAGATGAAACAGTTCTCTCTTTATACTTATAGGTTCTTGCCTGCATGTTTCCCCTACAAAGACCTGTGAGAATTGGCAGATATCAGAGATGGAATTATTAGCAAAACTGGTCAATCAAAGAGGATTAAAACAACTAAAAATCTCCAATAGTTATGTTAGTTTGTATTTTGTGTACATCTCCAATCACTGCCATATGCACAGATATGGGCAGACGTGCTTCTGTTTGGAAGACATAACTCACCTGAGAGGTGATTTAGCTGTTGAGCCCTTAGTTAAGCCTGAAATCTGAATATGGAGGTGCGAAATTTGGTATTAAATCAGACACTCGACTCTAAATACACTCCAAATATAGCTGTGTCGCTGTTGCATATTCTAATGCTTTCCCTAATGGACATTTTTAGCTGTTCATGGATAAAAAAGGTGGCTTGCAAGAGGTTGCCTGACTTTGTAACTTTGAGTTGCTGTAACATGCAAATTTCCCCATGGGGATCAATAAAGTCTTGTTATCTTATCTTACTGTTCAAACTCAGTGTAGATTATCATCTAATCTATCAATGTTTATTATTAAAGAATATTATTTATAATTTATATCTGAGGTTAAAGAAAATACATTTTCAAAGCAATTCCTCAGTAGTGTCTAGTGTGATTTTTACAATGTAGGTCTTAGTTGTAAGAACATGTACATTTAGCAATAAATGTCACTTACAACAAATGGTAATCTGATGAAAACATGGAATAAATTATCAAGAAATCATCATTGTGCTGTCCTACTTGACTTGACTTATGTTTAAGTCAAGTCAAGTTTATTTGTATAGCCTAGGATCACATGCAACGTCTCAAGGAGCTTTGCAGACCCAGACATTAACCATTCCAGACCCAGCCAAACTTTCTAAGATGAGAAAAAACTCCCTACTTATTGTATAAGGAAAATGGAAGAAACCTCAGGAGAGGCTATTCAAAGAGAGATTCCCTCTCCTCAAACGACCAGGTGTGACATAGGAGCTGCAGGTGTAGAAACAGGTGAATTGCAAAGATCAAAAACAAGGAAGTAATACAGAATAATATGCAATAACAGCAAATAATCAATTTAATTGAGTGTTTTGTGGGTTCAGCGCCCGCATTGGATGAGAGCATTGTTTCACTCAAAACTAATCCGATTTAAAAATCAAAAAGATCAAGAGGATAAACAATAAAGGAAATTTTTTTTCATAGCCCATTTTGCTTTTATTTACCAAGGGTGCCAATATTAGTGGAAGGCTCTGTACATGTACAAAAACTGTTTGGGGTTTACAGTATGTACTCTGCTATTTTTGCATATTTGTCACAGTTGTGTCAGTTCTTCAAGAAAAATTTTATGTAAGACAAGGACAGCCTGAGTAAACATGCTATAAAGGTTTTTAAATGATCATTTCATTTATTGAAGGAAAACTGCTCTCCAACACTGATATGCTTTAAAATTTAGAGTTAGTAGATTTTAAAAGAATACAAATTGTGTATAAGATAAAAAACAGACTGTTACCACCAAGTATCCAGAAGTTGTTTAAACTGAGACAAAGTAAATATGACTTGAGAGGAACATGTATCTTTAAAAAACCAAGGATAACACTAATGTAAAAACCCATTGTGTTTCAGTCAAAGAGGTGAACATATGGAACAGCTGTATTGAGAATTTAAAAATATGCAGTACATTTAATAAGTTTAAAAAAAAAAAAACGAGAAAAAATATTTTTATGAACAAATATAAAAAATAGGTAAAAATTCAAAATGTTTTCGTAGTAAGGTATAAATTGATATTGAAATTGTGTGCTAAAAGAATATGGAATTTTTGTTATGTGATGGTTGGACGCCAAGCATGTTCAGTGTAAGTAGGAGGGGTTGGCGAAACAAGCTTCAGCCTACACCCTTTCGGTCTGTAAAATACTTAAGTTTCGTTGCTTTCCTATTCGGTTTAATTATTTATAAATATTACTGAACCTGTGTTTCTTCTGTTATATGTATATTTATATAGACAGAAATAAATTTCAATTTCATATATGAAATGTAATTGCTCCCTTACTTTCTCAATCAAGTCACCAAATTTAATAGACAACTGGTTGAACCAGGCTTCGTTCCTGCAGCCTGTTGAATCTAAACATTGTTAAATAGAAGCTTTGCAGCAACATGAAGCAGCTAAAAGGTCTCAACAAGCTCCACACGATGCCCAGATCTAAAGAAACTCCAGAAGAAACTGAAATCTATCAGCCTGAAAGGGTTGAAACTCATTTTTGAGGCTCTGGGACTCCAGCAAACCACAGTGAGAGTCGTTATCCTGAGTCTGCGTGAAGAAAGACAGCAAGAATGAGGAAGAGCCGGTGGATGGCAGGTGAGTGTATGTAGGATGTAGTAAGAGTGGGGTGGGGCAGCAGGACCAGCAGGTTCGACAGGCTCTGACAAGACTCAGGTACAACATCAAGTCAGCCTTACCTGCACAAACATTACATGGAACATTCCTCATCTGCTTTTCAAAGAGGTGAAAAAAGAACAGGCAACACGCATGTTACACATTCTCTAAAGTTTACACTTTAAGGTCCTTCAAAAATAAATAAAAAAATCGCCATGCTGAAGCTGCCAATCCTAAATATGCCGCCAAGCCATAAAACTGCCGAACAAGCACTGCGCAAACTCTTTAACAAAAATCTGGACAAACTCAGGTATAGTTTCAAAAGTGAGTTGTTTTTTTCACATCTTGGTGCATTTCACTGAGAGCTAAAAGGTTGAGGAGCGCGCTGGGTGTGCTTAGATTATTACACTGCTACTGTCCTGGTCTGGCTGTTGGTGTTGGGAGTTGGAAACTGTGCATTGCTCAACAAGTCTGTATTAACATGCCAGCATGACTGATGAGAAGCAGATTTCAACAACTGGAATCGAGTACAAAGCTTTTGTCACTAGTTGTGGTTACATGGACAAATATTACTTCAACCAGACTGAAATCATTCTGATTAGAGATTCCACCTTAACTGTTTACATGGATGCTAAATAAAGTGATGCGATAAGATGTGCGTTTACATGCCCCAATGCATTTCATCACAATAGAACTTTTTTTGACATGCGCAAAGTGGTTCCACCCACTGTGAAGCATCTAATCTGCCAGAAATACAGGAGAAAAAGAAAAGGTTTTTTTTTTTCCTAACGTTATTGAGGAAAATTAAATTCATTCATTCATTCATTTGTTCTGCCTGTTAATACAGTTTTCAGATGGACCCACATCGTGTCCTGGGAACAGCATTTGCATTTCT
>VXCM01003715.1:21357-50448 GCA_014773175.1 Lucifuga dentata | reverse complement strand
CTAGACAGCAAAAAACCAAGACTACAAAATAAAACAGGAAGTGACCAAAGAACAGATCATGACAGCTGCAGGGTTTTGGATGAGTTATGGGGGCTGTTTTAAGGGTACACTTTGAAGGAATTGCAGTAGAGATAACAAATAACTGGTCAAGAAGCAGGGCAGAGTTTTTGGATGGTTCTTCATACAAACATGTAAGCACAAATCAGCAGGTAGAAACGAGGCACAACTTTTAGGCTGCAATCAGACTGGATGCCAAAAAAGTGAGACACACCACAAATGCTTTCCCCCCGCTATGATCCTGATCACATTGAGTGGTTTGTGAAAGTGGTTTGTGCTTTCTGTTGCTAGGCAACATGTAATGAACTGTCAATCACTATGTGACAGTGAGGTACGATCAAAACATGCTTCATTTAGCCATTCAGAAATGTGGAGCTACGAAGGAATTAATCTATACTTGAAACTCTAAGTACTACAGGTTCTAAACTTAATGATTTTTTTTAATCTATTTATGCCAGACATTCTAGGAGGATAAAACAAATGGCAACCAGACTGTGAAAGCAGTAATAAAATGCGCAAACTTGAAGCAAAACATGAGTAAATTTTTGGTTTGATTCAACTAAGTTTCATGTCAGTTAAGTGTTTGTGTTTTACTACTTATATATGCATTTGAACACAACATCGAGCACAACATTGAGCCATCAAACTATGGTTGGCTATTCTCTAGCAGATAAACTTTATAAACCAATTTTAAGAGAGTCAGATTTTCAAACGTTTTTATTTATTGGTTTAATGTCTTAATTACATGTCACCCAAACAGTAACCTACCTCACAAAGACAATTCTTTCTTCTGCTGATTCAGTGGTACTACTACAGCATTACTAATCCAGTTACTGGGTTAGTAATGCTGAGCTGACATCTTGTGTTTAGTATCATAATTTGGTTAAAAGACACAATACAAGTTATTTTGCTAGTGTGCTGGTTAGTAGCTAAGTTTAATTGATCTCTTGCTTTTGGATTGGATGGGGTAGAATAGTGCAGTGGCCTTTTATTGCACTGTTAACTATAATATCAATTTTACAACAGAGAATCCAAGTGAAACTGGAATCACTTTACCTCTTTCAGACATCCCCAAAGTTATTTATTTCAAAGATATGGATTTTCTTCCACAAGTCATCAATATGTACAAGAAAAATTAAATAAAATGCTTTCAAAGCACATGGCACTGCCTCTGCTTTACCTCTTGATGTCAGGTTTAATGTAGGAGGAATGAAAATATTTCAATGACAACCTCTGCTTTCATCAGAAAGTGGTAACTTTTCGTTTGTGTAAGCTGTGCATAGGAAACAAAGCTTGTATGGAAACTCAGTGAGCTCCATATTCCCATTTGACCCTGAGAAATCTGAAAATATGTTTATTTATTCTGTGCAACCTTTCAACAACATTAGGATAACATCCCTCCAATGTATACAAGCCTCAGAACATCACTTTCCTCATACCAGCAAATAATGAGACTAAATTTCAGAAATGATGTATAAGATACACAGCTAAGACAAATCAGAACATCGATTTCCTTTTCTTTTCGATTATTAGGTATATTGCTTGGACAGGTAAGCATTTTACACAGTTTGCAGTGCCCTCACACTGCAATTGTATAACTTTTATGTAATCTACAATTTTTATTCCATTTCATTCAAGTTATTTCACTTACAGACTTTTGTTTACAAGAACATGAAATATACAATACACACATTCACGCTCCACACACGTCTTTCTCCCTGTCTCACATTTTCACATGCACACAGTCTTTCACACGCACACTCATAGGAAGGCATCCACATGGACAAACAACCTCAGCTGTGTGTGCAGCATTTTATTTCAGCAGATTATTGTTTTCTCAACATGAGAACCTGAAATAGAGATGCACTGCTCTCCATGGAGATCCACCCATGTACACATCAGCCCACACACTCACCAGTCTCCAACACAAGTATGCTCACACTAATACACAACTGTAAACAAATTGAAATACATACAGTTGGCACACAAGCTCATACAAACATACATACAAACCTCTCACGTGACAAAACCTAACTTGCACATACTGTAAATGGACATTTGGGCACAAACACATGTAAAGATTAAGAGTATACTCTTACTCACACAAGGGTAGAATTACAAACACACTGAGCTTGGAAAGATAAACACATACTCTATTTGGGGTTCTGTCTGATAAAATGAAAGAAAATGCCGGAAAGTGGATAGGCTCCCCAGTCATGCATGTACGTACGCACATACAGACGTACAGTACAGTGCATAATAACACTGACATCTTAAATGAAACAATATATTAAGCCCCGTTTTACTCTCTATAGAAATCATTCTACTGACAACTTTACCAGCTTATGTTTCCATGCTCCTCTACTGCCCACCAGCAACCAACTACTTTCTATTAGGGATGGTATTTTTAATGTAATTGCTGTTTAAACAAGAGTTAACCAAGCAAGCAAGAAAGAAATAGAACCACTGATTAACCTGTGGCTTTTTTTTTTTTTTTTTTTNTTTTTTTTTTTTTTTTTTTTGGCTCATATGAAAAAGTCAAACCTAGTTTGAAAGTGCATTCAGTAGCCCCACATGTGATACATGCACGTCCTGAATTAGGAAGCATATCTATGAGTCACATCCCTGCTGGCCACTTACACACCATCATTTATCGTTAAAAGCCCTGAAGGATTTCAGGGTTTGGTGCTGGTATAATAGCAGTATAAAGAGCAGATGGTGATGAGAAGCTGGTAATTCATGTAAAGGGCAGCGGTGGATGATGGAAACGGACTCCATAGCACAGCCTGGACATGCACAGTTTTGTGCATCACCTGGTGGGATGGTTGTTGCATAACATGACGGCAACCCTGCACCCTGACAAACTGAATGGCGTTCCACATTAACTGATGACTTTAGCTTGAATACGTTAGTGGTTGCATGTAGTGATGGCAGATGTTATAAACAGGAAGAGATCATTTAGCTGTCCCCATGAATGCCTTATTGCTGCATTTCTTCATTTTATAAAAAGCCCAATACACACCCATCTGATTCTCTTTTGGCCTCTTAAATGGACCTGAGTAAAACTGTGTCATCATCAAATGATATTACTATCATTTTTCATAAAAATGATATTACTATCATTTTTATCATGTGACAAAGAACAAGATAGAGGATTCAGCATTCAGCTTCCACCATGCAAAAGTAATCATAAGTCAGTCTGGAATCATTTACTCTTCTCTATATATGATAGCCTACTATTCAGTGGGTCTTGGATGTCTGATATCTACTCACAATGTAAAATAAAAAGTGAGGTGTGATCAAGGTCAATCAAGGTCACTAACGATGACCACTCGTGCCTAATTTGGTCCATTGACACACCATTTAGTCATCTGCATAGAACTTTCTGTATCGTGAGTAGTGAACTGTCCAGAAAATCTGGGGTTATGCAAAATCAAACAACTAGCAAAACTGACAAAGTCTTCAGGGTTCAGGTTTAAAAAGTGTCCCCTACTTGATTTCTACATAGTTTGAATACAGTTATGGGGATTAAGTGATGAGGTTCTTGGCTTTTTGTTTAGCATCATCATGAAACAGTCTTACAAATTTTAATTTTGCAAAGAAACCTTTAGGAATCGCTTAATAAGTGATTCCTGTTTGGGGCTATGAGCAGCATTATATTCAAATTGCCTGTGCTCCTTGTCAGGCTTGTGGAGTGCTCTCCTGTGTCAGCACTAGAATGCAGGCTTTTGTTGTGCAGCCCACTGGCTCTTTGTCAGGATCCACTGTAACACACAGATAAAGAGGCTGAGGTTAATTAGGTGCAAGTGTGCCTTGTTGACCAGCTGAACTGCTCCAACTTGCCACCTCCCAACACTCAATTCCTGGCCCAGTTTCCACTGCTTTGCTTCTGTGCAGCTGCACTAGGAAAGTGTATATTTTCCTCTGATTAATTTGTTTATTTCTCATTTGGAGACCATGCTATAAGGGCCCAAATTCCCACAGAATCTTATTGAAAATGTCATAAATGCTTCTGGAACAAAGAGACAAAGAGACTTCATAATAATGCAATAAATATTCTTCAACAAACAAGTGGCAGAGAAAATTATTCATTGTCAATAATATGTGATATAGTCAAGGCTGGAGAGTTGATATTTTGGGCTGTAATGTGATGTATGATGGCAGCTGTGATTATTTTTCAATAATTGTCTCTGGAGCCAAACTTTAAATGTCATTTGCAATAAAATGTGAGTTGTTGATGATGTACTCAAGGTGTTTATGCTTAGTGTAGAATCTGTCTGGTTCAGGGCTTTCGGAGTGCAGTCCAGATGGTCAGTACTCAAAGGTATCATTACAGGAACATTAAAATCCCATTTCTAAGTTACTGGAGAAATTAACGTCCAGCGCTCTGGGAGATGTTATGTAGGCAAAGCCTCTGCTGTCTGAAGTGTGTATCAGGCTGCAGAGCATGAGCTAAAAAGGTCTGCTAATGGTGTACCCCAAAACTATGAAGACTGTCAGTTTGATAATGTTTGATAAATTCCTCTTCTCTCCCAATGATTTTCTGTTAGTTGCTTTATCATTTAGTCTGGCTGTAAAATTGAGAAGGTGCTTGGTGAATTTTAGGATCCACTTATCTCATTTACAATTGCATTAACATGCAATCTGCATCCAGAGACATTATCCAAATAAGGAAAACATACATGCTGTTGTTGCTGCTGCTGCTGAATGCATTGAGATCAGAATGAAATCTGATTTCACATACCACATACTTATGTGGTCAGACTCGCCTCAAATCTCAGTCACAACTAGCTATGCGCAAATCTAGGACACAAAGGTAGATTTCATGAGATGAAATCTACCCACATGTTGAAAACGTCATCCTGTGAGGGGGTTGTAACTTGTCATAAATAGGCGCCTACACCTGGAATGCAGACAGAGAAAAAGCCCACAAAAACAGTTAATAATTATGTATTTAAAAAATAGCTCATCCAGAGAACAAGGAAGAAGGGATGGGTTTTAATAGCATAACAACCCACTTTTTTAATGCAAGGAATAAAAGCAAGTCCCAGCATTGGATGTCATTATCCAGCTAACATATGCAGATGCAGAGATTGCATTTTAATGAAGACTTTGTGATGCATCATTGCCACTGATATACTCTAAGCTTTGTGTCAGAATCCACCTTACAATCTTTGTCAGAGTCATTCCTTCTCTCTCTCTCCCACATACACACTGTACACTGTTTAATAAATACTGCTCTGGGAATTTTCCAGCAGACTCCTCGATGTTTACCGAGGACACTTGTGAAATTGTGTAATGGTTCAAATGTGAATGTGTGGTTAGTAGGTTATGTAAGTGCATCTCTCGCATCTGATTCATGGGTTCTCAGATCTGTAAGAGTGTTTGTGTGTTTGTTCAGGAAGGGGTGGTACTTGTGGAGTTAAGACACCTTTCTGTGCCCTCCAGCATATAAACACATTACAACAACATTCAAAGTCTTAGAGAGAGAGAGACTAGCAAGGCCCAGCGTGGGTAGAATAAAGATTGAAAAGTGCACGCCCACACGGACACATGCACACAAACACCTGCAAAACTGCCTGAGTAATTTCAGTTTTACGAAGAAGGTCAAAACAGAGAAGTGCATATTTTAGCAATGATTCAGGTCCCCAAAGTGGGGACCTGAATCATTGACATTTTTAAGCTAATTGCAAATCCAAACATCAACTCCCAGTTGTGTTCAATCCTCTTTTTTATTCATTTGCTTTTCAGTTTTTTCTAAATAACTGCATATCTGAATTGCATTTATCGCAGCCAGGAAAATAATAAAAAGGAGTAATAATCACACCTTGCCTGAAATCCAAACTGAGTGTTACAAGGTTAAATTGAGTATTATATCCTGGTATAAATTTCATGACTTGTGGGACTGATATGTCTACCTCTAGGCCTGCTCTCTTAAGAGCATCCCAGGTTTATTTAATTGTTTGCTCTTTTACTTCACTGTAGCTCATTTTCCTGTGTTTTTACAACATTGTGTGGTATTTGTAATATTATTTTAGATATATTTTTGGTTCTAATGACCTGAGCTCATGTATACTATTTTTTCTGTGTTACATTCTTCAGATGTGATATGTGGTCATGCACAAGTGTGGTGTGTGTGTGTGTGCGTGCGTGTGTGCGTGTGTGTGTGTGTGTGTGTGTGTGTGTGTCTTTGCACACGTGCACTGAGGAATAATAGCCAGTCGCAGAGGAAATAACAGAGCCTATTTTCCCGTAATGACCCTGAGTAATAATGATACACTTGTCCACTGGCTTACAGCAGGTATCAGGTCGAGAATAGAGCAGGACATAAACATATATATGCAAGATGAGTTGAGTAATATGGATCTAACACTTAGGAACAGGAAAACTTTAAGTGCTTCACAGGACAAAGTACTAGTGAAACCCATGCAGGAACTTGTTTTTTGATAACTGCATATACTTAATCTTATGCCATTGGTCCAGAGAGCCATGTCAAGACATCACTGTCTGTCATTTTGCTGACATCATCTTCATTCTGAATGCGACCCATGTAAGAGCAAATGGAGAAAAGCTTCATTCAGTAAATTCAGAAGCAGCGGGTCAGAAACAGGTTGATGCATTCACTTCAGTTGTGTTTGGAAACTCTGACAGGCAGCTCTGATGTAAAAGAAAAAGTCCTGTAATTTTTACAATCCACGTTGAACTCACACAAAGAGATGACTCTAGGCTTTCAAACTGAACATCATGCAAATAAATTCCAGCAGCAAGTCTTTGGTCTATGTGATCATGTCCATAACATTAACTATTCTTCAAATAAAATGTAAATAAAATGCATTTTTTATGTGTTTTTTCCTTTGTGGTCAGTAAGTATTTTATTTACATATTCAAATTTAAGTTATTTGATCTTGATTCAGAAGTAAAGCTGGTTTGACCAGCAGGTGGCAGCAGCACATCAATGAATCAGACATTAATATACTGTAACATGCCTTTCCAATACACAAAAGCAGTTTAAGTGATTAATATTCATAATGCTTTACAAAAATGACAACATATAAAATAAAGGTGGTGAAGCACATTGATAATATTTATGAATAAATATGCACCTTTGGATGAATTTTTTTCCCTGTTCTCTTTTATCACATTGAGTCAAAGACATTTGTGATAATTATACATATGTTTGAATCGTGCAGATTGCTTCTGTTTCTCAATTTAGATGATTTCAAATCATTATGAAAACAAAGAGTTGACCTAATTACAGTTTGTACTGGCAAGAAATGGAAACCGAATAATGTGATCAAAGCAATACTATCTAAAGTCAAACTGTTTACATTTGTTCACGACAAACAGTGAGTGTTGCAGCACAAAGACACATGTTGTCGAGCAACAGGCCAGAAAACCAGCAGACAGAAGCAGACAGACAGGTAAGCAGAAATGTAGGCAGACAGGAAAATATTTGTATGGTTAAAAAATGTCAAAAGTTTCTGTACTTCTGCTTTCTAGACCCATCCAGTCACCACCATCACCAAGGACATTAATTTTCCATGTCATTTTCACCACATGTAGTGAGATTGTTTTTGTTCTGCACTTCTGCTTTAGTTCACATGACCATGCTTCCACTCATGTCATGCAGTAACAGCTATTAATACTATAATCAAATGTAAATTTCAACATTTTATTTAAAAAATTACATAATTTAAAATTCTGTTCAATTTGTGCGGAGCTTGCTGTGTATGATGTCATTCTTGATATTTACAGGTGTCAAAAATAGACAAAAAACATCATGATGTTTTTTGGTGTATTAGGTGCGCCTACATAAAGGCCAATAACCACCAGCTTCAGACTGATGTGTTTATTTTTAGCAATGTTTAGCAATGGGAAGGGCTCTAGGGAAGATGTTGTCATTGAATACAGGCAAAAAACAATCCCCCCCCCCCCCCNCCCCCCCCCCCCCCTCTTGTAATTCATCTTACTGATGGGCACAGCCCCAAGGGTACTACAGCCTCTCTAGTGAAATGTGTAATGAAAAGCTACTGGAGGACAAGAATGCCAGAAACATGTTGAGCAAGTGATGCTGAGCGTGAGACTAGTTTAGCAGTTACTGCAGAGCTCTGCCTCACAGACAGGAAATGGAAAGGCTTTGAGAAAAGGAAGTGAGGCCCCTCTGTATGTAGGAGAGGAAGATTCCAGTGGAGGAACGAGTCGCACTCAAATCAAAAGTTGGCCAGGTACATTATATACAGTCACAGTTCAGCTCACACTCCTTTCTCTCTTTTTCTCTGTGTGCATGTAACCACAAACCCGTTTTAACCCTGTTTATTGCTGCATATTGTGACAATGACTCCACAAAGGACCTGTAGCATCCTGCTGTTAAAGCTGACCATGCAGACATCTGTAGCCTTATGCAAATACCCTAGTTAAGGGTTTGGTGCTCATTTCTACGAATGCTGCATCTACGGGACTGACTTTAGTTTACCTAAATGTTCCTTAAAGTATTCCTGGATGATTGATGCACTGTAAAAAAAAAAACAAAAAAAACAAAAAAAAAAAGTTTGGACATACTTGGGGTTCAAAGTAAAGTTACTCTATGTATTTATTTATTAATTTATTTTTAATATGTCTTAAGTGGTTTGACATTACAACAGCTAGCAGATTGTATGTGGGGATTCTTATAATTACTGAAGTTATAAAAATCTCTATGCAGTAAAATGAATAATGGATTTAACTGCTCCAATTCAGATGGCATTCTTGGACGTTTTGGACTATGTTTTTTGTACACCTTTAAGATTTCTGCCTTTGAAAATCCACACAACTGTTTGATCCTGGTGATGCTCAAACCTGCCCGCCAGGCATCCATGATTGAGCCTTTTTTGGTACTTGTTAAATCACACTTTCAGCCATTCTCAGCAATCCATAGACATGCAAAGCAAGTGTGGAAGTGGAGTTGCGTTGCTGTTGAACACACCTGTTTATGTAGCTACACAGAGCAAATGGAAATGGAGGGCCCACATCTTCCACACTAACAAGGTCTCTATTTTTCAGCTTCCTGAGTGTACCACTTACAAGTCCTTTTGACCCACAGTTTCCTTGACAGTCACACATGGTTGCTTTTTCAAACTACAGGGTTCCTCAGCAAATGATTCATCATGTTTAACAATATCTGACTGATAGATTCAAAGGGTTATTTGCTGGTTTATCTAAATTTTGCCCAAACTAATGTCAGTTTTACATACCTATACATACACCATAGCTACAGTGACTGCCGTGTTTTATATTCATATTCAGAGTTTTTGGTTTTATGGTTATATGTCTGCCTCTGTATGTGGGTGCATGCATTAATATTTACCTCTTAATGTGAATGTGTTCACATGTCAGAATTTCTGCTACTTCAAGTTCAGGAAGAGTTAAGACTCCTACGCACTGTGCAATTTAGGGCTGTTGCAGATGAAAGATAACGAACAAGAGAAAAGTGTGAGAAATGCCCTAGATCACAGTATGAGACACATCTTCAGCTGGCAGATTTAGCGTTCTTGTGACCAAAAACAGTCTGCGATCAAATTTTGACATCGTCAGAAATTTAGGACCAAAATCTCACACTGACTGCTGCTGCAAAATATGTCTCTTACCAACCAATAAGAATACAACATGAAATTTCACGAGGACTTTGTGGAGGTTTCAAAAGTTGTAATATTCATGACAACTTTCCATTTCTTGTGTATATTAAAGCATTTGTGTGTATGAGCATCTGTATCTATCTGACAGAGATAGCCACATGCAAAGTGTGTGTATGTGTCTGTGTGAGAGAGAGAGTGAGAGAGAAAGACAGAGCTGCCTGCTTGCGTAGATTTTTTTTCCTGCTTGTCTTGTGTTACATTTCACAGTACGTTCGTCATACAGTCTGCCATGAATCTAACTTGATCTTGTTCAGTTTGACACAGATGCCTATCTTGCACTGTTTGACGTGCAGCGAACTTGTAAGACAGCTCTAATCACGCAGTGTGTAGGAGCCTTTAAAAATAAACCTGCCTTTCTGCACAACCACCAACCTGTATGTGTGTGTGTGAGTGTGTGTGTGTAGATGCACACTAAGGTTATGACTGCAGCACAGCATTTACTGGTTATGTTGAGGATCAGAGTTACAGAGAGAGCCACTGACTGAGAAAACTAGTGTAATGTACTGTAGTGTAATGTGTGTATTATGTATTTTTGTCCTGAGCAGATTGAGAAACAGTCTTTCTACTAGGTTCTATCTGGAAGTACAGTACTTCCTCCAGTGTACTATCATGATGAAAAATTTTATAGCTGTCATTAAAACAGCACTTACTGACTACCTACAGATAACTGAAACATCTAACTTTTATTTATTTATTTATTTATTTATTTATTTATATATATATATTTTTTTTTTTTTTTTTTTTNTTTTTTTTTTTTTTTTTTTTGGAAAAATAACATTCTTTTTTAAATAGCAGGTGAATTGTGGAACTACAGTGAAGAAACAAGGCCACATTCTTTAAAAAGAGAGCAGGATTTCACCTTTTAGAGAAATATTTGTCATTGTACTGCTTTGGTACAAACACATTAGCTGTATATTTGTAATTTTTAAGAAGTTTTAGATACAAAATATCTCATATAAACATGTTTTAATGGTACATTTATGAGCCATGTACTCCTGAGTGTGTACTTGACAAATGGCAAGTAATTGTCAGTAGAAGAGTGTTTTCTGCAGGTTAGTAAATTGTAATTAGTTAAAAAAAAAAAAAAAAAAAAAAAGTCCTTAAACAGATATGAACACAATATGAACCAAGGTCGTTCATTCCCCAAAAATTACTTCTTGTACTGGTACTTCTTTGGGACATCATTACACACTTGCTCCTTCATGGCAATATGTTGTCATGTTGAAACATTGTCAAGTTGTTATCGCTCAAGATGACATTAAAAGTCTCTGATGATAATGTCGCATTGGAAAGTGAAAATTACAGCTTGTGTAGCTATGTCTGAAACACGTGCAGTCGGCATGTGTTTCAGACATACAGTGAGACAAACTATTCACAGTGAAACAACTGAGTCAAAAAGCGTTGAGTACACTGTACCAGTTACAATTGTCACTACATATATGACTGTAGCAACAGAAAACGTACTTCCTTTTCCCCCCACTAAAAAAACAGCAAACCTACAACCTCTACATACATGCTGCAGCCTAAATACAGCACTCATGTCATACATTGTGGATGTCTAAAATAGGATTACTTGTACATACAAACACTGATACTCCAGTAGAGGACCACTTGTGTGCCTTCAAATGGCTGTGAAGTATTTATGCAATAAGTAAATATAATGTAATTAAAATGTAGCTACGTATGTCTATATTTTCACTTATTTTTATTTATTTATTTATTTATTTTTACTATTATGGTATGTTATTTCTCATTTCTGCAATGATGAACCATTTCTGTCCTGATTGAGGGAGACATTGACCTCTCAGCATCTCTTTGGTGTTCATAAAATTATTTTTCTTTGATAGGAAAATTACGCTCAGGATACTAGAATCAAACTCTTTACCTTTTTAAACCATTTTTGAATTTACCAGTGCATATGGCAGCATTAATCAAAACTAATACTGTAAAATCCCAGGAAAAACTTGGTGAGTTGTTTTCGATTGCCTAAGATGAACAGCCAGAGGTTCAAGAATGATTATTTTGAAGACATAAACTTTGAACACCACAATGGTCAACTTGTTGTTGTAAATCATGAGGTGACTCAGCCAGTCTCAGACATCGTCTGACTTTTAGGATCATAAAATGCTTGTGACTTGGATGAAGTTCACCTACACACACCTATGCGTGCGCACACACACACACGCGCACACAGACTGGGTTAGAAGAGACAACTGACGTCAGCCAACAGTTATATTACACACACTTAACTGATGTAATAAAAGGCATAAAACAGATAGATGATATACACACACAAAACTAAGATATGCATATGCTCTCTCTCTCTTTCTCTCTCTCTCACACACACACACACACACACACACACACACAGTACACAGAGTCAAGTGGCCAAATAAAACAAACATGGCCTGGCTTCACATTAACTCACTCACACCAGCCCACACACACTCAACCAACATACACAGTGATTCAGTTAACACTGAAAAGCACAGTCAGTGTAAACAGGCGGCCATATTACCCAGATTTAAAGTATCATGTAATGAATGTTCCTGTGTGAGGTGTGAATGTGTAAGTAGCTGCTCAGTTGTGTGCTCTAAACATTTTTTGGAGCTTATTAAAGTGACTGAACAAATGTTGTGTTTCTATACAAGCGCCTCACGGCCTGACATCACTATCTATCATCTAATATCATCCTCTGCTATTTTACAGATGTTTTCTCTACTTTTGTGATCAGATTTTTTTTCATGATATTTTGAGTACAGCACAGTCTTTTTTTTTTTTTTTAACCATCTTTTGCTCGTTACGGTGATCCAGTGTCTCCAAAGAAACTTACCTTATCTTAAAGTTTATTTCTTGTGGACTGTAAAAAAAGTAGCAACAAGCCAATAAGAGGGAAAGAATAAGACTGTAAGCCAATAAAATGATGCAGGTTTTTAAAACGTTTTACAAAGGTTTCAAATATGTTTTACATTCCACATGTTTGTCAAGACTTAAGGTTCACACAATGAGTTTGGGTGAATCTAGGCAAAACCATGTTTATTTATGATGAAAATTCTACAGGGCACACCTTTAATCTCATGTTGTTAGATGTTCTTTAGTAATGATCAGTTTAATTACCATATATACTCGACTATAAGCTGAGTTTTTTTCACCAAATTTCACAACGCAAATCGGGGGGTTGGCTTATAGTCGAGATCGGCTTATAGGCAAGTATATACGGTAAATTTTTAACTTTTCTATTGATTTTTCTATTATTTATAATTTGGGAGTTTTTCTCTGATTGGATGGAAATCAATATGGTTACACACTGTATGGGTTGATTCATCCAAACTTTGTTGTGCCCTTGAAACCCTTTTGAAATTCATTTTATAATCTGAAAATGTGAGGATGTAATGATAAAATGAGCACTCTGATCTCAGAAACAAGTATTCTCTGTGGCCATGAAACATATTCCTATGTATATATGATATTATTAAGCATTTCCATAAGCATTTGTCATTGCCTTTGTGTAGTTATGTGACAGGAATTTTGAAGAATTGATGGTAATTCAATCCACATTTATTTTTGCCCTATTAGCTGATCATCTTTCCTGCTGGAACCAATATTTTCCATACAAATGATCTTAAAACATTACAGCTGTTCAACCATCATGCACAAAAGTAACTACTTCAATATACAGTGTGTCTCCATACGCTGAATAGGAACATGACAGCTTCAAGGTTCAAACATTAGCAATGATTATAGCTGTAACTGGATAGAAATCACCTAACACCACCAGATATACTCATATTAGTAATACATGATTAGCTACATATATAGTTAGCGTACAGAGCTGCTAGGTAAGATCAAGCACTGTCAACGCTGTAAGATTATGACTACATCTCCAAACCCAAGGAAAGCATCAGACAACATGATAGACTAACAGCAATAATGCCAAGTGCATGGTTAAGTTAAACAAATCTCTATACACAGAGTTCAACTTACCCTGCTATAGTGTGTAAGAGTCAGGTGAGGAATTATCCCATTCAGTGTTTCCATCATGGAACAAACTGATCCTTTTCCTTTTTACCAAACTGGAAGATCATCAGCATGACCTGATATGACCATATTTGCTTGTAGCGGATTGCAATGCTACACTTCATAAAATGTACCTGTCAGCTTTTCCATCTCTGTGAGTCATGTGCCTGAGTCAGGTGACACGTGATCATTTCATTTGTGTTGAGAAGTGATTTATAATAGGCATGTGTACACAACACTCCAACTTAGACATCCTGTGTGTGACTTTCAGCCAAGGAAGCACATGTTCAGAACACTCCTGCCAGACGGCTTAAGTCTAATACCAGTGAATCTTCCAGGACACCACCTGGAAGGTGGTATCTTCCAGTTACCATCTTAGCTGACACACATATAAAAGGGTATGTGTCAACAATAGTCTCACCTGTCCTGTCAGATGAGAGCCACATCATGTAAACCCTCAGGGATAGATCTCGAGTAACAAATTCTTTTTTAAAAAATTATGATTTTTTTTTTTAGAGTGTAAGTGCTGCAGAATTTATCGTACCCAACATATTAACAGCATCAATAAGAGGACATTTTTGGAGAGTTTTGCACACCATCACACACACACCTTTTCTAGACTTCATCCCAGATGTCATCCAGAAGTTATAAGATTTACAGTGGTGTTAAGGTTAGAGTCTGTGTAAAGTTTGGTTTTCTTATCTGTTTTCATTTGAAAATGTGAAGAGGCTTTTCCGCTTGTCGAGAAACTAAAGGTGGGGCTCTTTAGATTTATTTACAGTCAATAAGAGTTTCCTCTCAAGTTCAATCTGCTTGCGTTTTGTGCTTGTGTTTCACACTTGTTCTACACTCGTACATACAGTATCTCTTTGACTGCAGGTTTGTCCCTTATTCAAAACACGAGGCCATATTTTTGTGAGCCAAAGCACGATTGCACATTGGGTTCAAGCGCGAGGACTCACAGAAGCAGGATGTGTGTCTGCAAACCCAATGTTTTGTAAGAAGACACCAAATTCAGTTTCACTGGGAGTTCACTGTCTTTTTTTTTTTTTTTTTTTTTTTTTTTACTGTTTAAGGCCTAAACCGAATGTGCCATCTGACTGCTCCAAACATCTGCATTTTAGGCCAAATTTTAGAATTTTAGACCAAATCTCTGCTTCATGTAAGATCTAGCCATACTAAACACATAAAGATACACAGCTTTCCTAATAAGTGTTGTTTTGTTTTGTTTTGTTTTTTTTGATACATCCTGTTCATAGAGGTGTTCCCTAAAACTGTGTTGCTGTGGCAGGTTGGCCAAATTACTTTTTTTTGACAAAGAATTTGAAAAACAAGGTACAGAATACTGAGGAAAAAAAAAAAAAAAAAAAAAAACATCATGGAACAGATATAACTGGTACAGTGTATGAAACACCACACACTCATGCAGTGCATCTTCAAATCTAGAGACTGTCATAGTCACTGTGGTTAAAGCATTCTTTGATGGTACCCATCCTGATCACATGGCTCCTTCTCACTGTGGTTTCACACACACACGCAAGCACGAGACAAAATACTTTGTCTCTTTTTGGTATAACGATAAGGAAGGAAAATAAATTGTGAAGGGGACTGGAAAGTTGTGTGTAATTTTCTGGTGTGGGGTAGTGACTGAGAACTGTGTGGGCTTGTAAAGCTCGTAAAGCCTTTTGAGACATTGTTTTGGACTATGCAAATAAATTTGACTTGACTTACTGAGGTAGAAGCCAACATTTCTCTCTGTTCTACAAATAACTTCTTCTGCTGCACAGAAAGAGAGCTGATTAGGAAATCTGATCGTGTAGTAATTATTAATCAGACACCAGTTATCCATCTGCTAATTAGAACAGTTCTCAGTGGGCTCTGACCCACAGCCTCCCTTCCTGCTCTGGCCTCTGCGTTTCAATAACCGTAAGTGATGTCACATGTCAGCAACCAATCATATTTCTTGTTTACTGACAAATAAGGTAACAATGATACGCATTCATTCTTCTGTTTGTCTTGCTTTATGAAATTTGCCAGTATTGTGTGCCAGTGTGTGGTGAGTTGGCCTGGAAGGGGATAATCACAGATGTTGCAATGTGTATTCTTGTATTTGCATGGAGATTTGATGACATCCTTACCAAATAAAAGATGATTGAATGATTAGAGTGTTGCTATTTGGACAAAATGATGTGTGTCTCTCTGACTTAGCAGTTTAAGTGTAACATGGCCCACAGGTAGTGGGTGGGCTTTTTCTGCTTCTAATTCTTTCTCATTCTTTACAAGTTTTTTCCGTCTCTACCATATGATCCTAATTTATACTTAACTTGATTGATTAAACCTTTTATTAAAACATTTTATGGAATATCAGTGGTAGTAAATCTATGTTCAGTCTTTGAATATTATGTGTATGTGTAGAAATGTGTGTGTGCTTTTTTTTAAGTTTAACAAAATGTATAAAGAACTAGCTGATGATCAAGTTATCAGATGAATGAGAGTGAGAGTGGAGGAGATGGGAGAGAATGATGTCACTAACACTCTGCTCTAAGTTTCACATTCACCTGCAGAAATCAAACATAACTGGAGCATCGGTGCACTCACACACACACACACACACACACACTCCATCCTGTCCTTCTCTTCCTTGTTTCCATTTCGTAGTGATGGACAAATGGAAAAACTTAGCATAGGCATGTAGACCAGGTGAAAATTTTGTCTTCAGCATTCCCAAGATGCCTAAAAGAAACTGAGGGAACATTGAGAAACCTGTTTTTCCATTTGCACATGTGTGTGTGTGTGTGTGTGTGTGTTTTTTCCACAATCCTTTGTGTCAAATCCAGAAGTTACTGAAGTTCAAACTGCAACATTTACTAAACTCAACCTTTTATCTTCACCTGGTCATTAGTATCAGGCAAGAAGATTTCATTGACTGGATGTTTCTTCAATGTTTTCTGGAACTCATATTGTCAGTCTCGTAAAGTTGTTGTACCTTTGACAATTAACCAGAATTTATTTTTTCATAGTGCTAATTGTTTGTACTGATGAATCAAATTGGAGTTTTATGGCTATCAAAGATTAGTGTTAGTGCCCCTATGGCTGGTCACATAACACGTTACCTTAAAAAAAAATGGCTATCCAATATAACTTGCTTTCTCCATTTCACAGCTATTTGACTTCTGCACTTTCAGAATTTCGCTGCCACCATTTGGAAAGCCTTGACTTCTTAGGGTTGCATAACAGTAAAAGTTTCCAAATCATAATTCATATTTTGCCATTGTGCTGTGAAAACCTTATATTAAGAAATTGTTTTCCATTCTGTGATTTATCAAAGAAATATTTCCATTTAACAATCATGTCTGCTGTTGTTTCCAAGGTTTACACTCCCAAACATATTGCCTCCTTTCATGATGATGATGATATTTTTAGTACGTGGCAACAATGTCAGCTGGAATCTGACGCAAAACAGGTCAGTTTGCTAATAGCTAGTACATAATCGCTGCATGTTTGCGTAGTTTGTCCATCTCATACACCTCATAGACTTCTGGGTACCTCTGATACGTATACATACTGTGCGTTGTAATCACTTAGCTCAAATCAATATTTTGATGTGTAAAAACATCTAAAGTACCGTGTATATTTGAGTATAAGCCAATCTCGTCCCCTCCTCCCCCCCAATTTTGACCTGCAAATTTAGATTTTTAAAGAAACCCGTAAATTATAAGCCAACCCTCTGATGTTGTTCCATCAAGTTATTGTTTGTCAAATTACCTGTTTTTCTGGGTATTGTCATTGTATTCCTGTGATTTTCTGAAAATAATCCACTTACCGGTACCGGTAAACAGCTGATTACTGTAACTGACATTAACTGACATGAACTTTTCCAGACTCCTCTTCCTTGTCTGAATCGCCAAACAGTTCATTCCAGTCCTGCTCTGTGTANGAACTTTTCCAGACTCCTCTTCCTTGTCTGAATCGCCAAACAGTTCATTCCAGTCCTGCTCTGTGTAGTGTTGTATCTTATCTCAAGCTTCTTGTTAATAAAACACAAAACATGTTTAACAAGACTGCCAAACAATGGTACCATACCGGTATATGCAACAGCACTTTTATAAGGTTGTCTCTGATTGACCCATTCTTTTGTCTTTGACCAATCACAACAGCACTTACTGGCCGCCACAAAATGTGCTGGGTAAGATTTTTAGTCAGGAAATATCTCATTCTAAGGTATGATTTAAACTATTTTCCATGGGTAGTGGTAATGTGNTTAGTCAGGAAATATCTCATTCTAAGGTATGATTTAAACTATTTTCCATGGGTAGTGGTAATGTGTAGTATTTCCACCCCTAGAAATTTCCTTCTCTGGGATCAAATTTGAATTTCTCATATATAAGCCGACACCCCAGTTTGCTTTGTGAAATTTGGTCATAAAACTTCTGCTTATACTCGAGTATATACGGTAACTCCTATTATCTACACACAAAAGATTAGAGCACCTGCTTATGTGTCAGGCTTAGGACTTATCAATCAACATTTGTAAATAGAAGGCAAACTTAGAAAATCCTGGCTGCACTGAAGATTTTCAAAGATACAAAGACTCCTACTAGAACAAAACAAAAAAACGTTTCCTCCAGTGTGAGTGAATAAGACTGTTGCCCCATTTCACAAAGCGCACCCATTTGTTGTCTACTGTGTGTGTGTGTGTGTGTGTGTGTGTGTGTGTGTGTGTGTGTGTGTGTGTCTATACAGATTGGTTCAGAATGGCTTCACACTGAGAAAGGAATGTAGAATTCCTTAAGGCTCGTCATGCAGCAGCTTGAAGAAGGTCCCAGCTGCTGTCCTTATGTTGTACGCTCAGCTCTGCTCAAGCCTGCATAGTGCACATTCCTCATTGAGTCACCAACTGTGCATGTGTGTGTGTGTGTCTAATCCTCTCTCGCGAACTTTCCCTCACACACTCTTTCACACACACACTATTTACATGCGTACGTGTGTCTTACGTGTCTTATAAACATGTCAGTGAGTCAGATCCCATTATCTAAAATGTCCCGCCCACTGTTTTAACACCAAGTAAAACATCTACATGATCACATTTGAAAAGATGAATTTTATCTAAAACAAAAATATGAATCAAAAAACTTTGACTTTTTTTTTTTTTGATTCCCAATTTGTATATCCATCAATGCAAGCTGCATTGCTCAAATTTTTAAAAACCAGAGCAGAGATAGAAACTCTGTTTTGTCACAGTACCGACACACACCCACACACACACATACAATACACAGATGACTGCATCATTTCCTGCCACAAACTGAAACAGGTTTCACCTGCTGATGTCGTAAGACCTCACCTTTATCAAACTAAAGCAATGCCAGGCCACACCTTATAACCTGCCTTCAGGTGTCTACACCTGCAAACACAGACACACACACACAAATATACACAAACATATTTGTGCTCTATCAATATATGCTTCAACCCCTGCTGTTTTTACAACACCTGTAATTCCATCTGTACACAGTTATGTATTATCATATAGTTTGTGTGTGTGTGTGTGTGTGTGTGTGTGTGTGTGTGTGTGTTTTGTCCATGACTGTGCGGGGCCCTGAAGCCTGCACAGAATTTTCAAGCAGAAACAGAAACACACACAATGACTTAAATTTGATGACAGCTTAAGGCAACATAAGAATTCATCTGTCTGAAAGCAGAAAGTGACACGATTTAAAANTATATATATATATATATATATATATATACATACTGTTTTTCATCCTGTTGTTAGCTGTGGAATTTAAAGATAAAACATACTGTCACTTCAGCTACTTCATTTTGACGTGATATGACTTAGAAAGTGAGATCTTAGTAAAATAGTCACTGATTCTGGAGCAGCTGTGGCCTTTACATTTTGGAGTTTAGTAAATTTGTAAATTCTCAGTAAATATGCTCATAAATCTGTGTTTTTCAGCACAAGTGTCTCCTCTTTATTTAAAAAGAGAACTGGAATGTGACATACGAACATGATCTTGTGTTTTTAGCATCTATGTGGAAAACAAACTCTCTCTCTCTCTCTTTCTCTCTCACCCCTCCCCCCCCCCCCCCCCCCCCCCCCCCCCCCCCCCCCCCCCCCCCCCACACACACACACACACACAAACACACACACTGCCTTCCCATTACATCTTTATACCTCCGTACTCTTTCACACGGGTTACAAGAGACCCTTTCAGATGTGAGGAATGAGTAGCAGTGTGTGGGTTATAGCCAAAGTCCTTCTTTGCACCATGTGTGTGTGTGTGTGTGTGTGACTGTGTGTCAATAGTGGTGTAGTGGGAAATACAAAGTGTATGTGAGAGAGAGGAAGAAAGAAAAGTGCAGTGACTGAACAGAGCACAGAGGAGTTAGTCTGTGTGTGTGTGTGTGTGTGTGTGTGTGTGTGTGTGTGTGTGTGTGTGTGTGTGTGTGATTTCTTTCTGCACTGTAGCTAAGAACATACTTTTCCTTTTAAAGAAACAATCTGGACAGAGGGAGTAAGAGACAGAGTTTGTAGCTAAAAGAGAGATAATATAATACAATGTCAGAGGGAGCTATAGAGAGAATGGCAGGGTGTTTGGAGAGAAGGGGGTGCAAAAGAGACAGAGGTGTTATCAGCACAGTGAGGACTGAGGGATGGAAGAAAAGATAACGGCATCAAAGAGGCCTGACAGCCTTCAGTGACCGATAAAATGACCATTCTGCTGGTGAGGAAAGCTGTTGAAATGACAAGGAAGGTTGCAGAAATGTTGCCACCAGAAAAATATTGTGCAACATGATATTACAAAGAATCCTCTGAGTCAGAGCGCAAATATTTTGGTCAGACCCAAGTCTGCTAGTAAGTTTATGTCTGTATGTTGGCTTATGTTTCTTGTTGCACTGTTATAACCACTTCTTGGCTTCAGCTGGAGTGTTTTCTAAGATATAAAGGAAGATCATTTAAGAAAACTCTGAAATTACCAAACCTTTACGTCCTGCAAGAGCTTTAGGAAAATTATTTTTATCTTGCCCAGAAAAGCAATAGAATGTTCTTGAAATTCTTACCCATCAATTTCACAAAAAGAAGTGGTATTTTTCTGATTGTAATTCATTCACCATCATATTTATCCTTCTGCTACTGACTATTTTCTTGAATTTGACTGATTTATGATGATAAACGCCTTATTTCACCTAATATGCTTGTTTTGGCTGTTTCTGATCCAAGATGGCAGCCAGAGAGGCAGTCATGGTGTTTTAGTGTCTCCTACTTTTGTTTGTGTTTTTTTGTTGAACCGGCGCTTAGCAACAATATTTGTATAACATACGAATGCACTCAACTTCTATTTTTACAGGATTTTTACTCATGGTTGGACTCATCACAACATTTAAGCATCTGTATTGTACCCAAGACAAAATATTAATAAGTGGTAAGTTGATGTCAAGACACTAATTGGAAACTGAAGATGAAGTATATCTTCAGATCTTAAAGTTTCTGTCAAAACTAATCTATGTGATCTGACAGTTCACACAGGGCTCAAGATAACAGGCTCCAGATAACAAGAAGAAACCTGCAGAGCCTGAACTAAAACAGCCCACTGATTCTTCAGCAGGTTAAAGGCTAATAAATGAAGTTGTAATGCACTTGAACCAGCAAAGAGGGAAACCAGGCAAAAACTCCCAGATTTGGTATGAATTCAGCTAAATTCCTACCAAATTTGTATGAATTCATAAATTATAAATTAAGTACTTTTCATTTATCATTTCTGACAAACACTGAAAAAGGAGAATGCTTGAGTTAATTACTATTTATCAATACATATAGTTGTGCAACAAGTTGGGTGAGCGTTCCTATGGAAGCCCATCTGATGTTAAATTGTGTCCTCATTGTGTTTAGTCATAAAAAAAAAAAAAAAAAAAAATAGTAACAAAGTGAAATGATTATTTTGATAACTTATTAGAGCACATACTTACGCCAAAGCGGAACAAGTCTAACAAAATGTGAGTTGTTCTAAAAATAGTGTATACTGGCCTAAAGAGGAAAAAAATTATAAGAACAATAGAACTTAATTTCTTTAAAGATTTTATCTGGATCTGGACAAAATTGCAACTGTTGCTAGTCTATCATGGGAAAAGTATGCCTGATTTTATGATTAGGTTGGTGTTTTACTTTTGAAGAAACTGATAAATATATCTATCTATCTATATATATAGATAGATAGATATATTTATCAGAATCATTTTAAGGAATTATTCCAAAAATTCATGGATCCACTTCTGGATCTGGACCATGGCCCACCCTTCCAACAAGTTTTATCATAATCAGTTCCTAACTTTTTGAGTAACTCTGCTAACAAACAAAGACACAGGTAAAACGGGTAAAAACATAATGCCCTCTTCAAAGGAAGTCCTCTTCAATGCAAATCATAGCTGTGTAACACTGTAATATGATTCAGACTTAACATGGCAATGCATTTCTCTTTGAGTCCGCACGCTTCAGATAAAATAATTATTTTGTTGGAAGTATAGTTCTACAGTCTGCCCACTTTAGCCAGAAAACTGCGGTTTTCCTGGAAACTGCCATAAAACATTCCAAAGCCTTCATCTCTTCTCCCTCTCTTTGTCTCCTCCTCCTCACAAGCAAAAAAACTCAATTCCATCACCACAGGCTTTTTCATGCTGCATGAAGGGGCGTATATTGTATAATCATGGGGCTACTTCAAGAAACTCTATGTTGAAACTTAACAAGCTCTCACCCTAATGTGACAATAATAACACAGTTAATGTACAACTTTGCTTTTTTTTTTTTTTTNTTTTTTTTTTTTTTCTTTTCAGGGATCTTTTTCACCTCCAATCCTAATGTCAGGGGTATTTTTCTCAGCCTGAGGGGCATTTTTGTTAATTTCCTGGCAGTTGCTTAAGCCCAAGAGTCAGAACATTTTGTTTCATTTCTTTTATTTTCCGACTGTGGCTTCCCATCTATCCCTCCCCCTTCGCTCGTCTGCCTCTCTTTAAGCTGGCTCCATTTCCGTAAGAGGAGGAAGAGAGCTTGTGCTTTGGAAAGAAGGAGGGGAAATGGAGGAGGAAAACACAGAAGTTTTGAGAAATCGTAAAACTTTACAGAATATATTAGGAGGCTCAGTGGGAGGTGAAACATATGTTGGAAGCAAAAAAAAAAAAAAAAAANAAAAAAAAAAAAAAAAAAAACATAAATAGCAGTAAGAATAGGGTCAGTTAGGGTTTGGGGAAGTTTTCTATCTGTACTCTTATTCTATTCTATTCTATCACAGTATTTCCCAATACAAAGGTGTGAGTGATAAGAGAGGTGAAAGGTCAGGGTTTAAGCAGCTCTCTTAGTAGACTGTAGGTCAATGATTTCTTTACCTGGGAGAAGCTGAAGTCTTTCCTGGTACTGCAAACACATGCAGTTTACATCTCAAACATTTAAACATCCTGTTTTCTTTCTGGACTCACGATGGAGTAAAATTTAACTCTCATGATCAGCATATGAACACGTGAAAAATGTATTTTCCTTTCATTTATAATCGGTACTACCTCTTTGTGGTAATTTTGTTCCTCCAAAGTCACTTCTGCTCTCCATGACCTGAGATAAAGTTCCAGTAATCATGTGAGCCTTTGTACTGGACTAAATTAAATCCTTGTTGCTGCACTAGGTGAGAGTGTGTGATGCCATAATAGAAAACCCTACCTGTCAGTGTTACTGGAATATACAAACCACATACGGCACACCTGCACACTTCTGTTGACCTTTCTGGTGCTTGCTGGAAGAGCTGCACTGTTGGGTGTTCTCTGCATTTCTGGAACCTGGCCATGTCTTACCAACTTTGGCAAAAGAATGCTATGATTAAATAGTCTCAGAAATAAAAACCCAAACATCTGTGCTCATTGGATACACGGCCCAAAGCTGGACAGCAGCCAGGTAGCCATTGTGCTTAATTTGTGGTATAATCACAGCACTTCACAGCAGGAAAACTCCTCCACAGAGTGTGTGAGTGAGTCAGACCGCAGGTATCTACTGACAATACACTGTGTCGACCTTGAACTCAGAGGCAACCTACAACACGGGGNGGGGGGGGGTTAGGTCACTAAGTTGCTGATAAAGCATTTACTGTGCCAGTGTGTACTGAGCTTCTTAAAGGGATAGATCAGTATTTCAAAGATGAAGCTATTTTCCATTTTTATATGGAGTAAGGACTGGTGATGCCTTTTTATTATTTTATTTTTATTATATTCTGTTGCCCTCCACAAATATTGGCAACCTTGTTAAATAAAAATAAAATGTACTGTGAAAAAATATTTCTTAATTGTTCATCCTCTTGATCTTTCATTCAAAATATTAACAAATTGTAAACTTTAATAAAAGTCGGTCTGGCAGCATCTGATCATAGTTTTGGAGCTGCAGGATCACAGCTGCAGTTCTCCAGCTGTGATCCTTGGAGATTCTTTAACAACTCGAACTGTCATCCTCACTGTGCATGGAGTCAATATGAACACACACATCCTCTTCCAGGCCAATTGAGAAAAATATTTTACTTTAATTAAAGGTTATATTTTTGTTAATATTTCCAATGAAAGATAAAGGGGATAAATATAAGACATTTTTTTTTTTCACTGCCCAATTTGCTTTTAATTACCAAGGGTACCAATATTTGTGGAGAGGACACTGAATATATGTATGTATGTATATATATGTATATGTTTGGACATATGGGAACATTTAGCTTTTATCGATTGTACCTCTGTGGGATGAAATAGCAGCTGAAAAATCAAGGGTTAGACCTTTCCTACAGCTGGTTTAATGCTTGATACCTACTAGCTTACCATGACTAATTTTATTGTTTGTTAATGTATAAATTGGAACTTTTTACAGTACAAAGAAGGTTGGCCAAAAAGAAGAAGTCGATAAGACATGTAATCTTTCCTTTATTATTAGCTGCATAATTTAATAGCGAGGTGAAAAGAGAGGTGAAAAGTTTTATTCCATTTTTGAGAGGAACAACTTTCAACACTTGTGTTAGAATAGAATACATTTCCCACACATTCAAAGACAAAAAGATATACACTAGTTTGTCTAGTTATTGGTAATTAAGAAATATATTCCTCAAAAACATCCCTAAAACCTGTATTTAACTTAGGACCTAAAAACTAAACCTCAAACCTGGACTGAGGTTTTAACTTAAATATAACTTAGAAGCTGAATAATTTTTGTTTAACAGAGACTGAAATGAAACAGACCCACAGCCCTTTAATCGTGACCACTGGATTGTTGCAAAATGTCTTTAGGAGCTCCAGCTTGCAACACAGCTCATGGAGATTATTTTCTCTTGCACAAGAAGTTGAAAAACATCATCAGTCTTAACCTTCTGTCTCTCACACACACACAACTTGATAGATAATGTAAGAAAACTCAGAACTTACTGCCAAAATACTTGCTGTATTCGTAGGGCCTGTAAACCTGAATGATAAGAATGCTTTTATGTACATACATGTGAACGTGTTGGTATTCAGATCAAATGATCACATCAGCTCTACAAACATATTTGATTAGTCTCTTAGTAAATTCAGCCTTAACTTAACGCTGATGTGAGAAACTTTTTTCCTTCATCTGTAAATGCCTGTTTGTTCCTGAGGGGTAAACTTCACACTGAGAAAATTTGTTTGGTATGTGGATGAGAAATGTATAACTCTGCAGAGAAAACACACTTTCAGCATAGAAACACACACACACACACACACACACACATTCCAGAGNGCAGAGAAAACACACTTTCAGCATAGAAACACACACACACACACACACACACACATTCCAGAGTTCACTCTGGTATAGGAAACCATCACTTCTGACTCCCATGAGGCAGGAAGGGTGATAAACAGATTTGAAGTTTCTGGAAAAACATAAGCATTAGTATAATATTAGCATATACTGGAGTTGCAGCTGCCACAGTGATAGTTTAGGATAAAATCCCTCCCAAACTCAAACTCACTTATTCTTATTATTTTCACCATCTCATCATTTGCTGTTTCTTTTTTATTTATTTTTTTTGTCTCAAAAACTATTAACAGATTCCAGTGAAATTTGGTGGAAAGACCAATGAAAAAACTCCCGAACCATAAGGAAGATATTGTTCTGCCAGTATTAATTGGGTCAGGATAAATATATCAACACAGGCCTCGCCTTGGCAAAGTCTTTTCTTCACCAATGGTACATAACATTCACATATGTGAATGTTATGTACCAGATTACAACATTTTTGTAATCTATTGCCAAATTCTTATAGGTGTGGCATTCTACAGCAGCCTAATATTCCCAGAGAGCATTTAAATATTCTCTCAAACTTGTGGCAACCATCAGCCAATCAGCATCATTGTCACTGTGTGTGTTTTTAACAGATCAACAAACAGATGCAGATTAACATTTTAAGTATTTTCTGTTATTAAAAAAAATAACAAATTTTGATGATTGTGCCATCTTAGTCTAGCTAAGGTGTCTCTGGGTGTTTTATTTTAATTTAAGCACGTGTGACTTGATAGAGTTTGCTGAGTTGACAGGCTGTTTTGTACTGTTTTGAATGACATTTTGTCTGACTCATTTTGCTGTGTTATTCTGAATCACACCTTGAAAACCACTGCTGAAACAGGTCTGACTGGCCCAGCCTCATGCTACAGTCTTGTGTTGTGCGTGTACATCATTTAACTCCTCTGGGCCGATGCACGGCCTGAGATCCTCACTCCAGCCCCCCCTCAGTGTGATAGAAAACACCAAAAGTGAGGGTTCCTGGATGTTTGACACTGGGACTTTAAGAGTTCAGGCTTTCTTTAGTAATTTTTCTCACCTAAATTTGATTTAATGTTTTATCAATATCCAACCTTTAATTTCGACATGGTTTGATTTTCTAAAGTGGTTAACCTTCTTTTATTTTCCTTCCCATTTATTCTGTCATTCTATTATTCCTCTGTTGCTTTTGATATTGTTGCTCAGAACAACAGCCTGGCTTTTCCCAAAGATGAATGAAATCCTGGGGAACAATTAGGCTTAGAACACAAAATAGAGACACGGTGAAACCAAGTAGAACACAATTAAAGTACAAGTAGAGAAAAAATAAAAATAATTCACACCAGATAGGAGAGAAGACAGGAGAACAAGTGAGAAAATGATGTTGGAGTCATTTGATTAATTTGCAGAAATGAGAGTCAGAGCAAACTTTGAGAAAGGAAACACCAGCCTTGTATTTTCGGATGATTCTTTTATGTTTTTCTGTTGCTTCCTTATGCTGACACATACCAAACATTGACACATTCACACAAAAAAACGATGATCAGTCATCATTTTTGACCTGCTCACTTACTGGCAATGGGGCTCATAATTTACTCAGAGTATGGATTGATGTAAATGGAGAGAACTGTTTCATCACACAGGGGTTTTCTAGAAGTAATCTGATATATTTATATAAGTTAAAAGTTCCAGAAGACCTCACAACTACAGAGCAAGAGATTCTACAGGCACAAAGAGCTCTGCCTTGGAGTTTTAGCTAAACAAGCTGTTGTTTCAGTGCTACCGTGATTCAAAATCCATTTAACATGTTCAAGTGAAACGAGATAATCAACTTTGCATGACACACACACCCTTCAACACTCCCACTGTTAGAAACACACTGTTTATACTGTAACTTTGAACATAGAAATATGACTCATCAGCATCTCCTTTGAATTATGTCATGTCACGTCAAATGACTTTGTGGTAATATGATCCAAGTGTGTGTGTGTGTGTGTGTGTGTGTGTGTGTGTGTGTGTGTGTCAGTGCACACGTTCAGTATATTGTTGTGTTGTGTGCAATCAGTTTGTGATATCCAAAGTTCACTTCTCCAAGAAAAAGAAAAAATTATCCACCCTGTAACCTCCTTATCTGTAATATAACGCTGAATATATGTGATTAAGATGGAGAGTCTGTGTATGTGTGTGTATGTGTGTATGTGTGTGTGCGTGTCTGTGAATATATACAATAACATCTCATCTGGAGAGGCAGGTACTTTCCCTGGCCATAATGTCAATATGGGCTCCAGACCAACTTAAACCACTGACTCACTTTCTCTCCCCCCCCTCCATCCATCCATCTCTCCTCTTCCTTCTCTTCCACAGCCATCCCTTCATCTCTCCGTCCAGATGAATCACCTGGTTAAACCAGAGGCATGAACAGCTCGGTCTCAGCACATTTCTGAGGCAGCCATGTTAGCTGTACAAACCTGCTCCGTGGCCGTTGCTAAGTAACCGTTGAATCTGTGCCAGCTTATGTGTACAATGTTTGGCACGTCACCATAGCAGTGTTCTGGAGGACATGGTTAAATATTTGCAGACTATCACTTATTAGAGAACAGTCTGGTCAAACTGCATCTATCAGTTTGCTTTCAGTGAACCCAAGACTGGAATTGAGGAGAAAAGGCAGGAAAAAAGAAAAGTGATAGAAACCGCTGAGAAAGTTGATTATGAAGGCCATTCATAAATAAATCTACAATTGAAGTGTCAAATACTTTCAAAGCTAGTAGGGCAGACACTGGAGCTCAACCTTCTACAAAGGCAAAATTTGTCTTGTTCGAATAATATACTGGCCTAAAGAGAAAGAATAGGATTTAATTCCTTTATTTGGCGAAAGAAATAGTACTTTTTAAAATGTATCCAGATACAGACCAAACTCACCTATTAATTTTTAATCATGAAATTTTTGAAGAAATTGGCAAAAATGTGGAGAAAGCCCTCACAATGCAAAAAAAAAAAAAAAAAAAAAAAAAATCATTAAGCCCTCACAATGTTAAATAAATAAATAAATCATTTTTAAAAATTTTGATTCCACCCCTGGATCCAGATCCTTCTGATGTCACCAAACAACTGTTAATTAACATATTACTCATCGCCGTAGTCATTTCAGCACTATGGACATCTTTGCAGCTTCAGGGCAGAGTGTGTGTGTTGACTTCACCTGACTGTCATCATGAGCCACATGAGGATGACTTGCTGTTTTATTGACAAAGGCTGAGTCAGACTCAGAAAAAGTTCCCTTCATTTTCCCTTCTGAGGGGTCAACAGGCTGAATACAGGTAGATTCCCTTTGGTCAGGACAATGAGAAAGAATGGCGGCACTTCTTCTTCTTTTCCTTTCGGCTTTCCCTTCAGGGGTCACCACAGCGAATCATCTGCCTCCATCTAACCCTATCCTCTGCCTCCTCTTCTCTCACACCAACTAACTTCATGTCCTCTTTCACTACATCCATAAATCTCCTCTTTGGTCTTCCTCTAGGCCTCCTGCCTGGCAGTTCCAACCTCAGCATCCT